>CM016729.1:22334689-22605424 GCA_005771605.1 Scutellaria baicalensis | reverse complement strand
TTAAGTACAGTTATTAGTTCATGGTCAGTATTTGATTGGAGATGAGAAGTGGGGCAGTTGATCGTATTCGCTTGGCATGATAAAGCTTTTCCAAGTCTTTTGTGGTGTATGTATATTGCCAGTGTTTGGAGTTGTTTCACCTCATCGTGGTAGCTTGGTTCGGGAAACTATTCTACTGCTTGTGCAAAACGTGGCGGAATGATTCTCTCTCAAATCGAATTTTGTTATTGAAGATTTTATTCTTAGCCTGGACTACTACTTGAGGATTTTCTTCGTAGCCACTTTGAGTTTGTATGGATTATGATTAAGTTACTTCTGATTTGCCATCTTGTTATGTTAATGTGTGAATTGTGGCATCATTAGTTACTATTTCTGTTAATTCAGCTGTGGAAGCATGCTAAGTATTACTTGCTTAGAATGCTCAATGCTTTTCGAATACTCAGGATATCTAATTGTTGGTTGCAGTTCTTGGAAAGGTGAAGGAATTCTTAGGAGTTCTATCAGAATCGAACAAACAGCTGCTGCAAAACGCAAAGGCATGAAATAAGTTCTGTTTCGAGCTATGAGCTATAAATCTGACTGGCTTTTTCTTGAACTTGTCATCTTATCGTGTCTTCTCGAAATGCAGGATAATCCCAACAATTACGATATAGAAGTGCTGAGTGGGAACGAATCCAAGTACATTGAGATGGTAAATGTTGTCCTTAATCTCTCACCAACAATGTTATTATTATTTTCCACTTGATTTAAGTATATCTTTTTGTTGACAGGATCTGATGCTTGGCGTTGCTGATCTTCATACACCAGAAGCTGTTGCTGCTGCAGAGACTGCACTAGCTGGTCGTCAACAACCAGTTATTTTGTCAGAAAGTGAAGATAGCAGCAGCGACGAAGAAGAAGATGAAGATGATGATACCAAAGAAGATAAGATTAACGAACAAGATAATGAAAGTGGAACACAGTCTGTGAAGTTTGGATCCAAACATGATGAAAGAGAATCATCACGTAAGGCATCAAAAAAAGAGAAGCCAAAGAAGCGACCCCGGATCATTGAGCTCCCGTAAAATCCGAACACGTGGTTTGTGTAACTAAATGCACTCTTGAATTGAAGTTTGGCAACAAGGATCTCAAGAATGGGGTCCATTCAGTGTCCAGTATAGCTGCTGAGGATTTTTGCCCATCTTTTTCACTGTATGATTAAGTTTTCTTCAGGTTTGCAGTTGTGTGTTCACTTCAAAACGAGGCAGAGTTGTAATTTATTTCCTTGATTTTGGTATTTCTAATTGTCTCCATCTTTATATTGAGCTGAGTTTCATCACTTAACACATGTTATATACAGCAGATTATGTTCTACCACATGTTGCAGTGCTTAAACCCATAGTTCTTTCAGTTTTTTATTGGCATTTATATGATACTTTAGGTTGCGTTTAGATGGAGTGATTTGAAACGAATGGATGGCTAGATTGGACTTGATTGTGTGATATTTCAATTTAATGTTAACACATGTTACACAATCATTGATGATGATAGAGATCAATGGAAGTAGCATGAAACCCCACTAATGTTATTATGCTTTGTAATTGATGGTGCATTGATGTTTTTGGATGTTCAAAAACCATTTGATTGTTTTTGTATCAAATTTCACATTAAGTTCTAACAATCAATCTTTACATTATATAAAGAGTAGGACTTGGGTGCCCCCGGGGTACGGATCCAACCCGACCCGGATTATATATATATTTTTTTTTCTTTTTTTTTTCTCTATTTTTTCCATTATCAGCATTCCCTTCTTCTTCTTCTTCTTCTTCTTTTTCTTCTACTTCTTCTTCTTCTTTTTCTTCTTCTTCTACTTCTTCTTCTTCTTCTTCTTCTTCTACTTCTTCTTCTTTCGGTGTTTCATCGTCACAGCGTCATCTCTTCCTTTTTTTTTTTGAATGGGACGACCCCTTTCTCATTCTCCGATGCAAACAAGTTGATCGTCGTTGGATGTGATGATTTCATACTGATGAGGGCCAAGCTGGGGCGTAATTTCATTGGTGGGGCTGTTTCAGTGTGCACGAGCAGGGATGATTTGATCGAAGGGCAGTGTTCCGGGATTGGATGTGCACAAACTGCTATACCTATAGGGTTTAGGAGTTTTAACACCAGTCTTGACTCTCTAATGTACATGTAAACATACAGTCCTTTGATGCTTGTGGTTATGGTTTTCTTGGAGATCCTGAGAGGTTCACATTCAGTGTGTGTGCTAAAAAAATGAGGTAGAATATGATATAAATCGCTGTTTTATTGTTTAAAAATATTAAACTCACCATACAGAATGTAATACCTATAGAGTAAATATGTAATACCTATAGAATACACATGTGATACCTATAGAACAAAAATTCGAACAAATAATTCATACCTTAATTGAGTTAGTTTGTAATACCTATAGAGTATACATGTAATACCTATAGAGTAAATATGTGATCCCTACACAAAAGTAAAAACAAATAATTCATACCTTTATTGAATGAACACATGATACCTTAAGAGTATACATGTAATACCTATAGAACAAAAAATAGAACAAAAAATCAATATCTTAATTGAGTAAGTTTGTAATACCTATAGAGTATACATGTAATACCTATAGAGTAAACATATAATACCTATCATTAAATCTCAAGAAATATAAGTGTAATACATATAGGGTATATGCGTAATACCTATAGGGTATACATGTAATACCCATCACTGAATCATCAACTGGGTAATCAGGTGTGTGTGGGCACACACCAGATTTGCTATGGGCGCGCGTGGGCGCGCGTGGAGGCTGCCCACGCGCCGGGTCGGATCCGGGGGCACGGATCTAAGATCCGTACCCCGGGGTACACAAGTTTTTGCCTTATATAAATCATTTGGGAAAATCTTTAATGGGGTCAATTTCTTGTCAAACTATCCTATAATAAAAAAAGGCGTAATTGTAAAAAAGAAAAAATCACTTTTTCAAAAATTACAAATTTATCATCACTTTTCAATAATTGCAAAAAAAAAAATCACAACATTTGTTCATTGTTGCAATTTAGACCACTTTTGAATTTTCCGGCAACCGGAGTCCACATGTCCGGCAAACATGCCACGTCACATGCCACGTTAGATGTCACATCATTTCTAACCAAAAAAGATTTAAAAAGCAAATGGCAAAATAAAATCATCACGTTTCCTAAAGTTACAATTTAATCCCAACTTTTCAAAAATTAACAAAAAAAAGCCACATACTTCGTTTGCAATTCGAATTTATTCATTGGAGTTTATATTCATCATGGAGACGTCATATAAGTTACACAATCATAAAATTATTTATTTACATCAAAATAATGTTGTCTCTAATATATTAATTTAAATATTTTATCTTTAATTTGAAGATAATTAAATCACAACTCTCATTTACAATAATTTAGAAATTTGTATTATTGTTCTAAAAAGATAGTAAAACATAATTACATTAAAAAATTTATAAATCCTCATGATATTAAGCACATTGATCAACAATAATGTATCAAACAGTTGTCGATCATGACCATAGAGTTTAATAATCAAATCGATGAAATATGAAAAAGTTTTGAAGCAACTTTGATTAAATCATGATTTAGAGTTGAAAAATGTTTTATCAACATGATGAATAAAACAATAGAAGAACTATCTATCTACACACATATATATCAATTGTCAAAACTGAATTTCCTATTATATATTTAACCTATAATTAGTTTTCCATGCATTAAAAAAATGCATAATAATAATAATACAAATTTCCAAATGCATGCATATGTATTTGATATTTGATCTAGAGATGAATCATTATATTCATATTTGATCTAGCTAATTAAAATAAACGGGCATTATCAATATGACTCGATCAATTTCAAGAAGTTAAGGAAATTAAGATCTTTATGTTGATTTAGAAAATTGTATTTATGTTCTAAAAGGTTGTAAATGAGAGTTGTGTTGTAATTGTCTTCAAATTTAAAAAAATTAAATTAATATACTAGAGATGACATTATTTTGATGTAGATAAACAATTTAATGATTGTGTAGCGCTAGCTTATATGACGTCTCCATGATGAATTTAAACACCAAATATTAAATTGCAAAATGAAGTATGTGACTTTTTTTTCCTAATTTTTTAAAGGTTGTGATTAAATTGCAACTTTAGGAAATGTGATGATTTTATTTTGCAATTTGATTTTTAAATCTTTTTTAATTAGAAATGGTGTGGCATCCAATGTGACATGTGACGTGACAATTGACATGTTTGTCGGACACGTAAACTCCGGTTTGCGGAAAATTCAAAAGTGACCTAAATTGCAGCAATAAACAAAGGTTGTGATTTTTTTTGCAATTATTGAAAAGTGAGGATAAATTTGCAATTCTTAAAAAAGTGGTGATTTTTTTTTTTTTTTTTGCAATTACGCCATAATAACAATTACAAAAAAGGGACAAAATTTGTGATTACTAATCTATTTAAAATTACAAAAAAGGGACAAAATTTGTGATTACTAATTTATTTAAAATTACAAAAAAGGGACAAAATTTGTGATTACTAATCTATTTACTGATAGCATCAATAGTTTGAGTCTGATCTAAACTGGGCTAGACTGCGATAGGTTTGATGGGTTGGGCTAAATTGATGTCTTGCCACATGTGCATCAATTCATTTCAAGAGTGTTTTTACTACACACTAGTTTTTCACCCCGTGCCCGTGCGATGCACGGAATTAAATTTTTAAAAGTATAATTATAATATATTAAAATAATATAATCTATATTTTTACATATATAAAAACTCAAACTTCTTTTATCTATTTTCATAAGTGGATTTTTTGTACTTACAGATATAAAATTGATTTTCTTTTTAACATGATAGAATAAAAAAGTGCGAATATTATTTCAAAACATTACACCTCATTTATTTTCCACTTATTGTATTTTTTTTTAATTCTATTGTCATATATATTCAATTTCAAATATTAGGCCTCATATAAAAAATGGATTAATGAAAATGTTTTTTTTTAAATATATATAGTTTGTGTATACATGGAAACAAAGGAAATCCATTTAAATTATTGGATGAAATCCTATATCTCAAATTAATCTTTTTAGACCATTTTCAATGTATGAGGTGAAAGTAGGGGTGGGGAAAAATATCGAAATATTGAAGTTATCGAAATATCAAAATTTTGGCATATCGAAACTTTCGACATAGTATCCATATCGAAAGTCTTGGTATGGTATCAGTATGATATTCTTAAAATTTCAAATATACCGAAATACTGAAAATAATAGAATAAATAAAAATATATATTAATTTCTTATTAATAAATGAATAAATATGATATTTTTCATTTCGGTTTATCGGTATTTTCGATATACCAAAGTTTCGGTATATAATCATCATTTCGGTATGACGGTATTTTCGGTATATCGAAGTTTCGATATATATTTTTCATTTTTGTATGACGGTATTTTCGATATATCGGTACAAAACGGTATGACTACCTATAATATCGAAACTTTGATATATCGAATTTCAATATATTGAACACTTCGGTATGATATGAGATTTTCGGTATGATACACCCCAAGGTGAAAGCAAAAGAATAAAAAATGAACAATCACAGTATGTCTCTATCAATTGTTTAATATCCCTAATTTATAATAGTTGACAATATGTTATATATTGTATTCAAATTATATATGCTCATTACTATGCATACTTTTTTGGTCTAAATTAATTAGTTTGCTTGTATAATTTAAGTTTTTTCGCATTGATTATGAGAAGGTTCCAAAATTCATATCTAATCAAAATTGAACTTTTTTGTTTAAATTTATATATTTGTTAATTTTGTTCGGATAATCTAAATGAAACAATTGAATCAGTATTCTGAACTACATTACAATGTTTCTATATTTATACTAAATGAATAACCAAAAGTAACACATGTCATTTTCTGATTAATCCTAAAGAATTTTAATTTTAATTTCATTATTAATTACTTCATTTCATATTTAGTATAATTTATTATATAAATGATTTAATGAGATAATAACAATTAAATTAAAAAAATACTAATAATTTTGATTGATTGTAAAATTGTAACTTGTGAAATTCTAAAACTACATACTAATTAAGCTAATAATTAATGGTAAATAATAATAATTAATTATTTATAAATAAAGAATTTCAATTTGCAATTTTCTTAATTAGTAATACAGTACTCTTGTGATACACGGGACTTACGCTAATATATACTAAAGGATTAACCAAGAGTAACACATGTCGCTCTCTAGTTAATCTTATTTAATTATAATTAATTTTAAATCAATTCATATAATATTTATAATTTATTATAATAGACCATTTAATGAAATAATAACAATTGAATAACAAAATGCTAATAATTATAAAATTATAAATTATGAAATTTTAGAAAAACATTTTAATTAAAATTGATGTTTGCAATTACATTAAATAATAATCAAAACTTTTCACACAATTAAATTTAAATTATATACTAATTAAACTCAAAATTAATGATAAATAATAATTAAATTTATTTATAAATTACAATTCTTGATTAGTATTAAAATAAAAAATGTAATACACGGGGCTTACATTAGTTTATTTCTAATTCTGGTTTAAATGATTGTTCTTCTAACTTTTTTTTATCATATAAAAAAAGTGAATCCTTTATGGGTAGATGTTAATTTGTTTAAATAAAATAATTTATAAAATTTAATACTTAAATTCCATATGAGAAAATACATTTAAATCTCAATATAATCGTGTATGGTACAAATTAATAAAATAAAATTGAGGTTTCAAAATTAAAAGTGTTTATGGAAATGTGTTCCACAAATTATTGGTCAACCATGATAATAAGATCATTGATCTAAATATTCCTTTTAAAATGAATATCATTTTTATCACTATAATTTATTTACTTTTTCCAAATTTATGATGAAGTTTTTGGGTGGCAAAAGATTGAAAAATTATTTTTAGTAAATGTTATTATATATATATATATATGATAAAAATACAAATATATATATAAATGATAAAAATACAAATAAATATATATATAACTCTAAAAAAACTAACACAACTCTAGTTTCAATAGTTATATTTGTATATCTATACATCAAAATATTTCACTATATATTTGTCCAAGTATGGTAATCTTCTGTAGCATATGAGCAGCTTTCACATTTCATCATCTAATCTACCAAGTCAAAAACTATTCCAAACATTCAAAAGTTATTCGCTACCTCCGATTGAAGCCAATTTTCTTTCATCAACGCCTGCATATAGGAATCTAACATACAAAAATCATATTAGAGTAAGAATAGTCAATATGCAATCATATCACTATATAAATTAAAATAAAATAAAATTCATCAACTAAATTAAAAAAATATTGAATAACGCAAATCAATCAAAATATTATCCTATAACATCTTAACTCATTCAATATTACATTAGTACGTAAATAAATGATTTTTATTTATCAAATAGTTACATTAGTAAATAAACAAAAATTTGGCTAGTATAATTGTGAGAAACTCCTCGATCACAAATTAAAAAAACAAATGAAAAATTAAGATTGTAAGCGCTCGAAAAGTTTTGAAGTCCAAAACATTTTTAAGGATTTGCGTTGCTTTACATTTTGAAATTGAAGATATATTTGAACTATTGAGTAGACACAGATGTTATTTTGAAAACAAATTGAAAGAAAAGAAAATAGAATTGAGAAATGAAAGCATGAATTAAAATTTCATAGTTGGTTCTCATATTTATAGTGGATAATTTCCTAATACAATAGGAAAGTAATGTTTTTTAAGGCAATTTTTTTTAAATTTCTTTGATTGATTGTGTTCATTACAAATTAATATACCATAAATTTCAAATTAATTTGTTGTTTACATGTATATGGAATATTATATTTCCTTATACAATATAATTAGTTAATACTATATATGTAAGGTTAATAGTGGTATTATATATACATTGATTATTTGTATGTATATATGTCTATATATATACATAATTAAATATTGAACATAAAATGTAATTTTATTCATTTCCATATCTAGGATGAGATTTTGGATGGGTAAATATTGCATTTCTATATGGGACAATGTTAATATTTATACATATAAAGATAAAAAATAAATCATAAAATATATATTATCCTTTTATATTGGAGTGAATTATATAATATACATTATTCATATGCATATTAATTTATATATATAAATAATTATTGTAAAATCACTGTTTATACTAATCATATGGCGTAATCATGTTGTGTGTGTGTATATATATATATATATTTGCTATTGTTTTATAAATTTATTAATTAAAATTTAAAAATTAAGGGGAAAGATTTATACCAACATTTTTGTTCACTTTTTATTTTCTTTAAATTGACTTACCATATGACTTATATGTGAAAGATTTATTGTCAATCACTTCCTTAAATATATACATCATCATTAAAATCATATGGTAAATACTGCATTTCTATATATGACAATGTTAATATTTTTATATATATAAAGATAAAAATTAAATCATACAATATTATCTTTTATATTGGAGTGTTATATAATATATATTATTCATATGCATATTAATTTCTATATAAAAATAATTATTGTAAAATCATTGTTTATACTAATCATACAACGTAATCATGTGTGTGTATATATATAAATTTGTTAGTATTGTTTTAATCATATTATAAATATATCAATTGAAATTTAATAATTAAAGTTGACTTACCATATAGACTTATATGTGAAAAGATTTTTTTTCAATCACTTCCTTAAATATATACATCATCATTAAAATCATATGATAATATTTCATTTTCATTAGAATTCATTTATATATCATACTAGTATAAGGCCCGTGTAATACACGGGTTCAAATAATTTAATTTAATAAATGAAGTAAAAAAAATTATATAGAAAAAATTTATGATTTTGTATCCATCTAAGTTAATATGAAATATAATGTAATTTTAATTAATATATTATTTAATTGTTGAAATAAATATTTCATAATGTGTGTAGATAAATTATATTGTATACATATTAAAAATATTAAATAATTTTTAAATATATTATTTCACAATTACATATTTCTAGTGAAGAAAGAATCTTACATGTATAAAAGGATAGATTGACACATTTAAAAAAATGTTCATTATGACATAAGTTATATATATATATATATAGTTTGTATTGAAACATTTATCAATAATTTTATTCAATATTTTAATTTTTTTAATTATATATATTAATATTTATATATATCAAAAAAATATCTATATTTATAAGATAATTTATTTATATAGAAAAAAAAAGTTCATGTGAGAAATAATTGTTCGAGCTTCGTATTAGTGTTATGTGACACTTTGGTCCTTCTTTTATATATAGATGTGTGTGAATAACATATTCAAATTATTAAATAATTTTTAAATGTATGATTTCAATATTATATATTTATAATGAAGAAAAAATAGTACATGTATACATTGATAGATTGTCACATTTGAAAAAATTGGTTCATTATAGCATAAGTTTTTTTAGTTTGTAAAAATTATCAATAATCTTTTTCGATTTTTTAATTTTTTAATTATATATATAAATATATACACATAAATTAATCTTTATATATATTTAAAAGATATCTATATTTATAAGATACTTTATTTACATAGAAAAAACATTTAATGTAAGAATTAATTGTTCGAGCTTTGTATGAGTATCATGTGGCATTTTTTTTGTCCTTCTTTTATATATATAGATGTGTGTAAATAAATTATATATATTGTCTACATATTAACAATATTAAATAATACTTAAATATTACTTTTTTTCTATTGAAGAAAAAAATCTTACATGTATAAAATGATAGATTGTCGCATTTGAAAATTTTGGTTAATTTACTATAGTAAAAAACAATTATAGGAAAAAAGTTTTTTTTTTTTATAGATTATACTGAAAAAATTATAAATAATCTTTTTCCATATTTTAATTTTTTTAATTATATATATATATATTAATCTTTATATAAATCCAAAAGATATCTACATTTATAAAATAATTTTGTTTAAACAGGAAAAAAAACATTTCATTTGAGAATTACTTGTCCAAGCTTTGTATGAGTGTCATGTGGCGTTTTTGGTCCTTTTTTTTATATATAATATATGCAATATAATGTAGTTTTAGTTAATATATTATTTACTATTTAAATATTATGTAGTTTTATGTATAAAGATTATATATATAATGTAGTTTTATAATTACTCTTGGTTTAGGTAGTTTTATATATAAAGATTTTATACATATATAAAATGATAAATTGTCACATTTAGAAAATTGGTTAATTTATTATATTATGAATTATTTTTTATAGTTTGAGAAAATTATCAATAACCTTTTTTGGTATTTTAATTTTTTACTTATATATGTAGTCATTATATGTACATATATATGTAAAAGACAATTATATTTATAAGACAATTTATTTAAATACAAAAAGGAAAAACAAACATTTAATGTTAGAATTAATTACCCAAGCTCTATAAGAGTGCCATGTGACACTTGTGGTTATTGTTTTATATATATAAAGATAATTACTCTTGGTTTAGGTAGTTTTATATATAAAGAATATTGTATACATATATAAAATGATAAATTGTCACATTTAGAAAATTAGTTAATATATTATATTATGAATTATTTTTTATAGTTTGAGAAAATTATCAATAACCTTTTTTGGTATTTTAATTTTTTACTTATATATGTAGTAATTATATGTATATGTAAAAGACAATTATATTTATAAGACAATTTATTTAAATACAAAAAGGAAAAACAAACATTTAATGTTAGAATTAATTGTTCAAGCTCTATAAGAGTGCCATGTGGCAGTTGTGGTTATTGTTTTATATATGTAAAGATAATTACTCTTGGTTTAGGTAGTTTTATATATAAAGAATATTGTATACATATATAAAATGATAAATTGTCACATTTAGAAAATTGGTTAATTTATTATATTATGAATTATAATTTTTATAGTTTGAGAGAATTATCAATAACCTTTTTTGGTATTTTAATTTTTTACTTATATATCTAGTAATTATATGTACATATATATGTAAAAGACAATTATATCTATAAGACAATTTATTTAAATACAAAAAGGAAAACAAACATTTAATATTAGAATTAATTGTCCAAGCTCTATAAGAGTGTCATGTGACACTTGTGGTTATTGTTTTATATATATAAAGATATATAAAGATAATTACTCTTGGTTTAGGTAGTTTTATATATAAAGATTTTATACATATATAAAATGATAAATTGTCACATTTAGAATATTGGTTAATATTTTATATTATGAATTATTTTTTGTACGTAGTTTGAGAAAATTATCAATAACCTTTTTTGGTATTTTAATTTTTTACTTATATATGTAGTAATTATATGTACATAGATGTGTAAAAGACAATTATATTTATAAGACAATTTATTTAAATACAAAAAGTAAAAACAAACATTTAATGTTAGAATTAATTGCTCAAGCTCTATAAGAGTGCCATGTGACACTTGTGGTTATTGTTTTATATATATAAAGATAATTACTCTTGGTTTAGGTAGTTTTATATATAAAGAATATTGTATACATATATAAAATGATAAATTGTCACATTTAGAAAATTGGTTAATTTATTATATTATGAATTATTTTTTATAGTTTGAGAAAATTATCAATAACCTTTTTTGGTATTTTAATTTTTTACTTATATATCTAGTAATTATATGTACATATATATGTAAAAGAAAATTATATTTATAAGACAATTTATTTAAATACAAAAAGGAAAAACAAACATTTAATATTAGAATTAATTGTCCAAGCTCTATAAGAGTGTCATGTGACACTTGTGGTTATTGTTTTATATATATAAAGATATATAAAGATAATTACTCTTGGTTTAGGTAGTTTATATATAAAGATTTTATACATATATAAAATGATAAATGTCACATTTAGAAAATTGGTTAATATATTATATTATGAATTATTTTTTGTACGTAGTTTGAGAAAATTATCAATAACCTTTTTTGGTATTTTAATTTTTTACTTATATATGTAGTAATTATATGTACATAGATATGTAAAAGACAATTATATTTATAAGAAAATTTATTTAAATACAAAAAGGAAAAACAAACATTTAATGTTAGAATTAATTGCTCAAGCTCTATAAGAGTGCCATGTGGCACTTGTGGTTATTGTTTTATATATATAAAGAAGATATGCAATATAATGTAGTTTTAGTTAATATATTATTTACTATTTAAATATTATGTAGTTCTATGTATAAAGATTATATATATAATGTAGTTTTATAATTACTCTTGGTTTAGGTAGTTTTATATATAAAGATTTTATACATATATAAAATGATAAATTCTCACATTTAGAAAATTGGTTAATTTATTATATTATGAATTATTTTTTATAGTTTGAGAAAATTATCAATAACCTTTTTCGGTATTTTAATTTTTTACTTATATATGTAGTAATTATATGTACATATATATGTAAAAGACAATTATATGTATAAGACAATTTATTTAAATACAAAAAGGAAAAACAAACATTTAATGTTAGAATTAATTACCCAAGCTCTATAAGAGTGCCATGTGGCACTTGTGGTTATTGTTTTATATATATAAAGATATGCAATATAATGTAGTTTTAGTTAATATATTATTTACTATTTAAATATTATGTAGTTTTATGTATAAAGATTATATATATAATGTAGTTTTATAATTACTCTTGGTTTAGGTAGTTTTATATATAAAGATTTTATACATATATAAAATGATAAATTGTCACATTTAGAAAATTGGTTAATTTATTATATTATGAATTATTTTTTATAGTTTGAGAAAATTATCAATAACCTTTTTTGGTATTTTAATTTTTTACTTATATATGTAGTAATTATATGTACATATATATGTAAAAGAGAATTATATTTATAAGACAATTTATTTAAATACAAAAAGGAAAAACAAACATTTAATGTTAGAATTAATTACCCAAGCTCTATAAGAGTGCCATGTGACACTTGTGGTTATTGTTTTATATATATAAAGATATCTTTTTAAATCAAATATCATTTGTCATTTATCATTTATTTTTAATAAAAATATATTTCCAGATTTGGTATGACTTTTTGGCGGGAAAATTCTATCATTTCTATATGAGGAAATGTTTGTGTTTTTATATATATAAAAATTTCATTATTTTATTAGTATTTATGTTTAGCAGAGTTGCAACGTTCTTGTAATACCATATTTATTGGTAAACTTTCACCAACCCAACCCACAAGAGACAAAAGAGAGAGAAAAAAAAGGGAAACAGAATTAATTGTGGCCAACCCAATCGATCAGCCGAGCTATGCATTGGTCAAAAAAGCAAATTTTATCTTTCTCTCACTTTATTAGATTGTGACAAGTGTCACAATCTAATTGGTTTACATAAATTTTTTGTGGATATAATTTAGATTGTTGATATTGAAGATAATGTGTATCAAAAAAATATAACAAATTTATCAAAATTTATGATTTTTTTCTCTATAAATAGAGTCCAATATTGATATATTTTCAAACACAATTTGAAGAGCTCATTTTCCTCACTATCTTAAATTCTCTCGTTTCTCACCGAATTTTTATCATTTCCGATTATGGATCCATATAATCCAAATTATTTTTCAACCTCTCAAAATTATCCTAACTCCCAATATTATCCAAACTTTCAATCATTTCCAAATTTTGAAGATTATCCAAACTCTCAATTTTCTTCAAACCACATTCAAGTTGATATCCTTGAACAAGTCCAAACTTCACAAAATATCTCCAAAAAAGATTATCGAGATGTTCAACAAACAAACACAAATCAAAAGGGGGGAAAATGTTAGTTGATGAGTGAAAGAAGATGTAGCATTGATGTCATCTTGGTGTTTTGTTAGTGAAGATACCGTACGTGGTAGAAATCAAAAGGGTGCCTCGTTATGGGCATGAATGTATGAGATGTTTCATGAAGCTCGAACAGAAAACCCTCATGAGATCGGCGAAAGAAATGTGGATTCAATGAAGGGTCGTTGGAAACGACTTAATGAAAATGGAAACAAGTGGATTGCGGCGTATAAGGAAGCATATGGTCGAAAAAAAGTGGAATGAGCCAGAAAGATATTGAGAAAGAAGCTCATGCAATTTATGAAGCAAATGACAGCAAGTTTCAGGACTTGTTTGTATTCAATGAAGTTATGAGTAAACATATCAAGTGGGAAGTAAAATTAGATCACGATTCTACACGTTTTCATCCCGAAAATGTTGAGGCTAATGAAGAAAGTGGTGGGAGCTCCAAAAGGTCACGGACTAGCGAAGATGGCGAGTACTCTATCCCCTCAAATCCAGAAACTCCAGTTAGTGGATGCTCATATATTCCTCGTCCTACAGGAAGAGATAGAGCGAAAAATAAAGGAAAAGGTAGGACATCACAATCTTCTTCTACTAATGAATTTGCTGCAGTAAGTTGTTCGCTCAACACCAAGAGGCTGTCAGAAAAGATGTCGAGCGAGCATTTGGAGTTCTACAAGCTCGTTTCGCATTTCTTCGACACCCATGTCTTGTTTGAGACTCACATTTGATGGGAAGAATTATGATGGTTTGTATCATCATGCACAATATGATAGTAGATGATGAACGAGATACATATGAAAACTATTATGATCCCACATAATTCTTTATGGATAAACCTACAAATCGACAAGACGATGATGATGACGATCAACATTTGCAATACTCGACTGAATGCATTGCAAGCTTATCCACTTATATGACTAATAGGGAACAACTTCGCAATAGAGGAGCTCATAACTCTCTTAAAAATGACTTGATTGAACATATATGATAAAAATTCGGCATTGATCATTAAATGTGTAATATGTATCTTCTATATTTGTAACTTAGTATTTCACGCATCTATTTGTAGTTTGACTAGTTGTTTTTTGATTTCGTTTTTAAATATTGTATTTAAATTTCATTATTGTGTTTGTAGCATAATTTAAGTGTGGTAAAAAAGTTCTTATTATAAATATCGAATTTAGAATATAAAATATTTTTTTTATATATTTCTTACATTTAAAAAAATGATTATATATAATATTCAATAATAAATAATGAGAAAAAAATATTTTAAAAATTAGGTTGGTATCACTAATAAATGTTTAAATAATTGAAGGTTGGATTGGGTTGTAAATTGTGTATGTGAATAAGAGAGAAATAATTTTTATATTAAAGGGTTGGATTGGGAATAAACATAATCTAGGAGAATGTTGTCCTTGAGAGAGATAAAATGAGTAGACAGATGAAGAGGATGACCCCGATATACCATATTTATTATTTCATTTCTTTCTTTCTCTTTTAAACTTTTTTATTGTATTATTTTATATAATGCGGACATATTTCCGTGAGAATTGAGGTAGGTGTCCTAGGCTTAGAGCATCTTCAAGGGGTTATTCAACCCTACACTCAAACTCAATTTTATGGAAATGGAAGCTCCAATGGACCCTCAAAATTGAACTCAAATTTGAGTTTGTGAATAGTAAGTGACAAATTTGCCACTTACTATTCACCAACTCAAATTTTTTTCTTTTCTTTTTCATTTATTTTATTCATTTACAATTATTTCTGTTTTTCTTTTTCATTTATTTTATTTATTTAATTCCACATTTTGAGTTATTATATTTTATGTATTGATTTTATATACTTGATATTTGATATTTGATACATTATATAATTTATATATCTATAAGTATTGCATTATATTGTAGATTATATAATTTAATAAATATAAACATGAATTATAATTAATAGAAATCTAAAATTCGTTCTTGACATGCGTTTGATTCAGCCATTAAATTTTGAAACATTTTATTTTCTTCTTCTAGGGATTCCATAACACAAGATGATTCTTCTCCTTTTTGGCTTCAGTGATATTGTTAGGCAAAGTAGAATTGTATTTGACTTCTACGTGTGACCAAAAATGGTCCAATTCGAAATGTTAGTTATAATTTGTGTCATTATGTTATTTATTTACGTGTCATTATGTTATTTATTTACATTGTGTTGTATGACTAGATTATTTTCTTTAGTATATTAATATGTATTTGTGATGAATTTTATAATATAATTTTTGGTATTTTTAATAAGATTTATAGTTCATAGATATTTTTTTATAATTGAAACCAATTAAGTTAATTTTTTTATGAACTAAAATAAATAAATATTTGATATTAAATAAAATTTAAAAAATAAAACTTAAGAATATTGTAAGAGAATATTCCAATTTGAGTTTAAAGGGTTGGAGATAGTGGCAAATTTGGTGGCAAAATCAAGATTTGAGTTGGATTTGAGTAAAATGGTTGGAGATGGTCTTAGGTTTGCTATTGGTCCATCTTATTTTATTTTATTTTCAGCAATAAAAAAGCTAACACATTACATTAGTCCATCAAAACGTTAAACGATAAAACTTACTACCAAAAAATCAGAACTCGTAATCCATTTACGATAATAAATGATGACTTTGAATTTGAGTAATTGTTAAAGAGTTCTTTTGTAAGAGGAGAGTGAGAGAGAGTCAATGAACCCATTTACCTCAAAATTAAGTATTTGAGAACATTCCATAATTTATATATAACCACAGATCAGATTGTTATCCCCAAAATGATCAAACATAAGATTGGGATTGGATAATTATAAGGAAAGAAAAAATGAAAGGGAAAAGGAGGAGATCTATTATTGTATAAAAATCCAAATAAAACGAATGATTGAAGTAGGTAGATAATACATCTACTATAAGACGGAGTTCAAAGAAATCAATAAGACGAATCATTCATTAAATATAATTAATAATCACCTTACATAAAATCCTATAAAGTTTCGACTCACTTAAAATTTTATATTTCACATAAGTTATCGTGAAATGATTGAGTTCAAGTAGGAAGTGTGCAACACAAAAGTCATATTAATAGCCTACACGCTTCAACATCCTCAATAGGAATTTGCACTTTGAATTAGGTCCACAAATTTTACATACAAAACATATTATTTTATCAACTACACACATCCAATCATTAAAATCCTACATTGAAATTTTTTATAACTATCAATAGGGTCCTAAATTGAAAATTTAAGTGATCAAAATTTACCATTAGAATATTAAAGATTAAAATCAATTGTTCCTCTTAAATCCATTTATGGTTATAAAAATACTAAAAATAGAAATGAAAATTCATAAATAGAGAACATAGTTGAGAAGTAGAAGAAAGGGTCTAATTCTTAAGACTTTTCAAATATTTACATTAATGAATTTTATGAAATTTTATATTCATCTCTATTAAATAACATCGTTGTTTTCTTGTGTTGTTGTATATAAGGCATACAAGATTTTATTTTACTTAATATTTCACAATAATTATAACACATAAATATAAATGATATTATTACTTGATTGATACCACTAAAAATAATAAAAATATAACTCAAAATCAAAATATAGCTGAGAATTCTGTTAAAGATCAAAGATTTTTAGTTGCAAGGAAAAAAACACGAGGAGCAGAAGACAACACGTCAGAAGGAAATGAGAGCAAGCAAATTCATGGTTCTTTTGTTGTCAAAATTTAGTACAAAGATGGAAAAAGATGTCCACTTTTTGTCCCTTGCCTTCATTTGCTGACACCCTTCAAGTTTTATGATGAATTTTAAGAAATTTGGAGGAATTTGAGTTCTGAGTTGTAAGAATAGCCCTCTTTGGTTCTTCTTTCTTCCTTGGTTTATACTGCAAGGTTAGCTATTATAAGTTGGGTTGTGTTAATGATTTCCCACTCTATTCATGATTTCTTTGAAGTTTTTTTGGAAATTATTTTGCTCGTTATTGTTTGGTTGGAGATTGTTAATTTACAGTTGAATTATGTCTTTTCTTGAAAAGGGTTTATGCTATGTGTGTATACATTTGATTGGGAATTGTAGTATCTGTGAACTGAGGTTGATCAATTCTTGTCATTATCATCTTCGAAAGATGATAGAAAAGTGATGAATTCTTGAATATTTTATATTGTCTAAATTGTCATTGGATTGTATGATATGGTGTAGACTGTACTATTGAGGTTAATAAGATCTGTTCTTGCTGCTGTTTTACTCTGTGTTGCTCTTTCAAAGTCGTGTTTCGGGTTAAATTTGTCCAAATGATTGGTGTTGGGGAGTGAGTGTTCGGATTTTGCTGTTTTTTTTCAGGTTTTTAGCCTTAATGGCGGCAGCAATCCTAGCTTCCTTTAGCTGTGGTTGCCGCGTAGGAAATATAACATATCATGGAAGACTAGGAGATGATCTAAGCTTTTCAGGATCATTAGCAAACCATGATTTCCCAAAATCAGACAAAGATGCCCACAATCTTGTCAAAACTAGGAAGCCCTGTCGATTTCAGGTAAAAATGGAACAGACAGAATTGCCAACGAAAGTGGCTACAAATGGCCGAGCAGTTAAAATGGTACCCGCAACTGAGGTCAGAAAAGGAAAATCACTATCCATGAGTACATTGGATGTTGTGAATGGATCAGGCAGGAATGTTAATGGTGTTCGTGTTGTTAATGGAAAGAGCCTGGTTAGGAGAGATCCTGCTCCACCCCTTTCAAAGGCCTCGAGGACTCAAGAACTTCCGCCTATTGAAGGGCTAAAAGTTTTACCCTCGGATGAAGGCTTTAGTTGGGCCAGTGAAAACTATAACTCCATTCAAAGAAGTATAGACGTGTGGTCCTTTGTTCTTACACTTCGTGTACGTATCCTTTTGGACAATGCAAAATGGTCATATATTGGAGGTTTCTCTGAGGATAAGCAGGTGGGGTTGGTTAACACTTCTCATAATCTTTCGGATTATTCAGATTGGATCTTTATATGAGTATTAATTTGCAGAGAGAGAGAAGACGAAAAACAGCCTCATGGTTACGGGAATCTGTGTTGCAACTTGGTCCCACTTTTATCAAACTTGGTCAGCTATCCTCAACAAGATCTGATTTATTCCCCAAAGAATTTGTCGACGAGCTTGCCAAATTGCAGGTACAAAGATGACTTTAACCTTCTATTTGCTCACAATGTTCAGCTTCAGAAGTTCCCGTCTTTTCAGGAAGAGTTCTTGAATCAATGGTTTGATATTTAGACTGACTTATGATTCAGGATAGAGTACCGGCATTTTCACCAAGCAAATCAAAGAGCATGATTGAAAGGGAATTGGGTGCTCCTATCAATATGTTGTTTAAGGAGTTTGAAGACCTACCAATTGCAGCTGCTAGTCTTGGTCAGGTGTTTGCTTTATGTTTCTACTCTTTTCCGAAAATCGAGTGCATAAATAATAGTATAAACTTTCTCAATTCCTGTGAAGAAAAATGTGCAATTTGGTTGCCTTCACAATTCAAAGCATCTAAACATAAGAGTTATAGAGAATATTTTGTTAAAGAGAAGCCATTTTACTGATTGTTCTTTTGGAATGTTGTTAGGTGCACCGAGCTATATTGCATAATGGAGAGAAAGTAGTTGTTAAGGTCCAAAGACCGGGACTTAAGAAACTATTTGACATTGATCTGAGTGAGTGGTAGATACTCTTGGAACATTTTGTAAGAATTGATTCTGGCTTATGCTGTACTAACATTCTCATGCTTCAGAAAATCTAAAGCTGATTGCCGAATACTTTCAAAGGAGTGAAACTCTCGGGGGCCCAACGAGGGATTGGGTTGGAATATACGATGAATGTGCCAAGTAAGCTATATGGAAATTAAACGTACGTTTCTCAATCATGGCCTTAACTGATTATTGTTTCCCATGGAAATTTCAGGATCTTGTATGAAGAAATTGATTATGTGAATGAAGGAAAGAACGCTGATAAATTTCGTCGGGATTTCCGAAATATAAAGTGGGTCCGAGTACCTGTATGTTTTCTAGCTCTTCATACATCTTAATCAATATAAATCGAATCATATCTCACACAGTTTCTTGTTTCATCACCTCAAACACGTCATTTCTCCTTTTAGATGGTTTGTTGGGATTATACATCAACGAAAGTGTTGACACTCGAGTATGTTCCTGGTACTACTCTCACTTCTCGTCTTTTTACGTAATTATATCTTATGTGGTCAATGATTGGTTTGTATATGTACACCAATTCCTTAGTGAGGCAAAGCCTTTCAATTTAAGGCGCTTATATACTTCAAATTCTTGCCATTTTAATCAGGCATTAAGATCAACCAGGTAGATATGATAGACGCGCGTGGTTTTAGCCGATCTAATATTTCATCACGCGCTATTGAAGCCTACTTAATTCAGGTGAGCTTCCAGCCACTCATTTCAACAAGATTGAATAACACTATCATTTCTTGTTTCAAATATGACAGCCTGCATTCTTGTTTGTTTCCATTTTCAGATACTGAAGACGGGTTTCTTTCATGCGGACCCTCATCCCGGAAATCTTGCCATTGATGTTGATCAAGCGCTCATATACTATGACTTTGGTATGATGGGAGAAATTAAGAGCTTTACAAGGGAACGACTATTGGAGGTTTTCTATGCCGTTTATGAGAAGGATGCGAAAAAGGTTATGCAAGGTCTCATAGATCTTGAAGCGCTTCAGCCCACCGGAGACATGACATCTGTGAGCTGCTTGACGAACTCACTCTTCATTTTCCATTGTCGAGAAAATATTCGCATTAAGAAAGAACTATAAGTCTTTGTCGCGTTGTGATGATTTACTATTTTGATATTTGTGCTTTCTTTCTTGAAACGATACGGATATAGGTAAGGAGATCGGTGCAATTTTTCTTGGATAATTTGCTAAACCAGAGACCAGATCAGCAGCAAACTTTGTCAGCAATTGGTGAGGTATGATCAAAGTAATCCCTATCAAAGTTCATGTTTTCACGTAATGTAAATGAAAGATCACAAGATATTAGCTGAAAATCTTGAAATCGTGTTTCGTTTGCAGGATTTATTTGCAATAGCAACCGATCAGCCCTTCAGGTTTCCTTCCACTTTCACATTCGTGCTGAGGGCATTTTCAACACTCGAAGGTGATCTCTCTTTCTCCATTGACAACTTTTTACTGAAATGACGATTGAACTGAACTGAACTGAATGCAACACAACTTCAACTTGTCTCGGTTCAATCTATTTCAACAATTTTCATTCATTTCCATAATTTTGTCTTTCGCTCTCATATCTGTTTTCTTGCACTTTCCTGTGGTCTTTTGCAGGCATCGGCTACACTCTGGATCCCGATTTTTCCTTCCCAAAGATTGCGGCACCATATGCTCAGGTTCTATACCTTATATCTACATAAAACATTTAAAAATCTTTCAACTTATAACACTCCAAAACGGGTCGTTTTTGTGCAGGAGCTCTTGGACTTGAGACAGGAGCGGCCGACAGGACCACGACTGGTTCAAGAAATAAGGAAACAAGCTGACAACGTACTACCATATACCTGTCTCATTCTCAATTTTCAATGATTACAATCACATTCGCAAAATTCTGTCAACAATTGATTCTTGCATATTATTGTTCAGGCAAGATCGACCACGATCTCCATGCCTTACCGAATCCAAAAGATTGAAGACATCGTGCAACAGCTCGAATCTGGAGATTTAAAGCTCAGAGTCCGAGTTCTTGAGGTACGTACTTTTCTCTAGGCAAATTCATCTACTTTCAAATATCCATCTTGCAAAAAATCTGTGCTTCGCAGTCGGAGAGAGCAGCTCGAAAAGCAACCATACTACAAATGGCGACCATATATACAATTTTCGGGGGTACCCTAGTAAATGTTGGTATCACATTCACCAACCAAGGCGATCAACTTATTGCAAACGCTTCTTTTGTTGCCGCAGGTGGGCTTGTTTCTACGCACCAGTTCTTCTCGTTTCTACTTCCGTTGTCGTTTTCAATCTGGTTTCGATTATTCGTTGCTGATCACAGATGTGTATTTCCATGAAATGCAGGTGTTTTCCTCACTCTATTCATCAGGTCCATGCGAAGGGTGAATAAGCTTGATAAGTTTGAGAAAATGATATGATATTTGATTCTCATGTACAGCTTTTTTTCTCATTGTTCCATTGATTATTACTCCTGCTGAAAGGATGGTAGGAAACTTCATAAATTATAGAAATTATACACACATATATGTATTTATTTTGTTCTATAATTATAGAAACTTGTTTTATAACATTGATGTTACTTGTAAATTGTCCTAATTAGAGAAGATGAAATTTCAAGTGCTCTCAAGATTTTATCTCAAGTTGAAAATTACAATATCAATTATTTTAAATGCACACAATAAAGTTTTGTATATATAATCATTAAGGATTAACGAAAAAAATATATTTCAGACATATCATGAATATGAAAATGAAGTATATAAATTGGCAATACAAATACTTTTTAGGATACAAGTATCAACACGTGCGTCGTAAGTGGATGATGAATTTTTTAAGATTATATTACTATTAATCTTAAATAATAATTTTTATAAGGATATACAATTTATATTAAATTAAATTAAATTTAAAAAAATCTATAGTAAATTAGAGTTGTACTCTTAATAAAATTCTATATGATTTTGGTTTAGAATTCTAATGTAAAATTATTTAAATATGAAAATTATAAATTACTATTGTAACCTTAAATAAAATCTTTAATAAAAATATATTAGATAATCCATATTTTGTAAGAAATATCCATACTTTTATATAAGTAATAGATGTGACTGTGGAAATATTTTTATAAGAAAGTCAACCTTACATGTAAATTAAATAAACAAAATTTGTTGTTTGTTAACATTAACTAGTACTCGCACCCGTGCGATGCGCGTTTTGTGATATAATGTTGGTAAATATTAATTATTTCATAATATATTGTTAGTGATTTTAGCATATAAAAGATAATATAATATTTAATAACTAAGAAATATAAATTTGCTTAAGATAATTCAATTCACAACAATATATTGATATTATACACATCCAATTCACTAATCTATAATTTATACTAAAAACAAAAGTATCAATATCACAATCTTCAAATCAAAATTGGAAATTCTACCTGTAAAGTTTGTAAGTTTTTTAAAAACTTCTTTATACACAACAATTATAGTCGAAACATTTTTTTATCATCTATGTTGCAAACTAATATCTTCAGTCACTTAAATTAAATATACTAAAAAAATTAAAAAAATTATGAATTAAAAATCAAATTCAACTATTAAATTAAATACACGTGTGTGTGAATACGTATGTATATATAGAAACATTACATAATAAAATTAGAAATTTTGCGTAGGAACTTGATGCAAACACTGTCAATTATGTATTTTCAACTTTTTATTTCAAAATAAATTGAATTATAATTTTTTTATTAATATCGCTTAACATCGAAGATAACACACAATTATTCATTTATAAGTATCATGTAAATTAATTGATATAGCAAGACATTGATCATTACAATTTAAGCTCAACACAGAATCAAAATGTAGTAGTAGTCTACGATCATGATAATGACAATATAATTAGAAAATAAGCTTATAATTTAAATAATCAGATGAGCCATATAAATTTAAAATGTGCACTCTCATATAAAAATATACGAAATCCTAAGTGTAAAGTAAAAGACTAAAATTTTATTGATTATGAGATATTTATAATTTAAAAAATATTTAAGATGCCATATAATTCAAACTAAATACATATTATATATGTATATACACACATCTTTAATAGTGTTATATTTATTTATTTATTTATATTATTATGATATAAATTATCCCCATGCAAATTAATATTTATTATTGAAATTATTGTTTGGATATCTATTGTTGATTTTTAATAAATTCTTCAATAAAAATTAATTTAATTAAGATCGATAAAATGTGAATAAATTAATACAATATTTATATTATTAGATCAAATGGTTTAAATAGTAAAAAATGCAAAATGCAAAATTTGTTGATGGGACACTTACAAAGATTAATTTAAAAAATACTTAGAATGACATATAATTTCACATTAAATACATTATATATATATACATACATGTATATATACGCATCTTTAATAGTGTTACACTTATTTATAAATTATATTTATATTAAATATGATACAATTATCCTCAAACAAATTAATATTTATTATTGAAATTATTGTTTCAACATCATCTATTGTTGGTACATAAGAATTTGTTCAATAAAAATAACTTAATTAGTATTAATAAACTAAGAATAAACTAATACAATATATATTATAAATTGAATGGATTAAATAAGAAAAAATGCAAAATAAAAGTATTGTTGATGTGACACCTTTTTGTTGAGAAAATAATATTTCTGTAAATATCTCAAACTTTTCCTCTATTATTATAGTATAGAAATATATAGATAAATTTATCTGTTTACTTTTTTCTCTTGAGTTTCTATACAATAAAAATAAAATTAAATGTATTAAATATTAATATTTATGTATTTGTTTATTAATAAATTTTAAATAAAAGTTATTAATGATTTTTAAAATGGAAATATTTAATAAATAAGACATTTATTGTAGCTATTTTTAGCAGAATATTCTGCTTTTATATATATAGAGAATATATAAAATAAAATACAAACAAAAAATATACATGTGACGTTAGTTTTCAATAAAATATATAGCTATTTATTGATTCTATTTTTTATTTTGATTACATTCGACTTTACAATGTGTAAAGTAGAATGTTTGTTAACCATTCATGTTTATGACAAAAGTCAATTGAAATGACTGCAAGAAATTTTAATTATCTAATTAAGTCCTAATTGGCTGCACCTGATATTATTATGGCACCTAATTTCTTTTTTGTTTTTTTTTCCTTCTTATTTTGACATATGAAATCAATTTCAATACATATAATTAGTAATTGTTGTGTTTTAATAGACATAATAATATTTTTTTTCAATAAAATATTTACAATTTACATAATTTGTATAATTTATATTCATATTAACTCCATAAAAACATAACATTGGATTTCGAATCATCTTTCTTTCTGACAAATCTCACCAAACTGTTTAAATTTTGTTGCACTTCACGTCATAAATTCACAAATTTCTAGATATACACTTGAACTATTGAAATTTAACACTATATATATATATATATATAAAACATTATATTATATTCAAAATACTAGGATTGATATAAAAAAAAACCACAAAATATTTATACCTTATCAAAATTTAAAAAAAATTATAATCATGAAAATATATTATATTTGATAACAAATATTAAGAAATTCCTGAAAGTATAAAAATATTTAAAAATCTTAAGAAATTCCCATACAATTTAAAGGCTCTCCATATTCATGGAAAAATTTATAAATATTTATATAACTTCAAATAATTAGTATTGAGAATGATTATCGCATTAAACCCTCTAAATATATCAAGTTTGAATTCGAAATGTATTTGTGATAAATTAACTATTATTCCACATATATAGGAAATTAAATATTTTGTAGTTTTATTTTTCATATTTTTAGTAAGATATGTGTCTTCTAATTATGATATTTTAAGAAATTTAAAATTTGATAAAGTTAAATGCAACAATTTACAAAATTTGATGCACACAATAGAGTTTGAGCATTGATGGGTAAGCATGTAAACTTTAGTGCATTTAAACCTAATAATAAATAAATAAGACTTTAGTTAAATTAAACTACAAAAGACTTTGGCATTAGGAATTTAAATAAGTATTTTGATGGAGCTCCTATATATATGTAGACTTATTATGAAGTCAACAAATGGCTGCTCACAAAAGTTTGCTTTTTCACATTTTTTTGTTTTCTTAATTTCTCATTTCACACTATAGTAAAAACAAATTACCATCCAAACTATAGGTCATTTTGCAGATATCAGTATAATCTTTTTTTTGGGCGTTCGTACTGTGTCAACTTTGCGCGATTTGCACAAAATGGTAATATGACACTTTCCGTTCAAATATTCCGACATACTCAAAACGACACCGTTTTGTGAAGGGCAAAAATGTCATTTCCTAATATAATTCACATCAGCCCACACAATCTGAAGGGCATATGATCCACATCATCATCTTCCCCAATCTGTTGAACCCCAAAATATGTTAGAAACCCTAACCAAAAAAATTGAAGAAGCCCTAACTGTAGCCATAAAATTTCACCTAAACCAACAAGCACCTTCCGTTCTAGTTGTCGATTGTGATGGTGTGGAAAGCAAGGCAGAAAGACGATCCAAAAGGGGGGGTCGCTTGCCCAGATTATGGTAAGTGAACCATGGGCTTGAGGATGTTGCTTTTCAGCAAGGAGTTTAGGGTTTATTTCACACATTTAGGGTTAGGGCAAACTGGATTTTGAAACTTAGGGGCTAAAAACTGAATTTTGCATTTCTCTTATTAGGGTTGGGGTTTTGGGTGAATTTGAACTCTATTGGTTTCCAGTTTGAGAACTTGCTCGATTTAGCAAAATTCAACAAAATTCATCATATAACAACAAAATTCAAACCATATCATAACTTGCCACTTTAAAATTAATCTATCCCATAATTCAACATTCTGCCAATTCTGCATTAATCCCATAATCAAATCTCATAATTCAACATTCTTGCACAGCTATCAGATCCCAGAATTCTTCCCAAGACAAAATACATGGAACTTCACCTAATCACTTAGTAAGATACAACACAAATAGGATAAGTGCTGCCATAAATATCCACTTCTCCCTCTTTTCATTCCTTTGTTTCTTCTGCAATTCATCTTCTAGTTGATTCACACGTCTCAATAGATCGGGAATAATCTGACAGGCTCTTTAACACATTGGTGGGTCAATCCAATTGAAAAAGTTACACCCCCTGCTTTCTGCAACAAAAAACTGGTGCCACTTCAATTTCATGTAATTCTTTCATTATACTTGCATTCAAATGAGTAATGAACATCCATATTATATCTAAAAAAACTACCAAGATTCCAGATTCCTAGATAAATGCAGCAGCATAAGAATACACATATTATAATCAAATTCTTCCTTGTATGTAAAAATTCAAGCAACACAACAACATTTCATGCAAAATGGTGTATCAGATTTGAAAACAAATTTCTATGAATACACAGTAGGGACTCAAATCAAATTCATCCTCATATGTAAAAATTACAGCAACATAACAACATAAGCAAATTTTCCAAAAGTTCTAGTCTCATATCAATTTGGGCATTTGGGGATTAGGGTTCACTGTGCAAATTCAACAAATCAAATTGATGTTACCAAAATCCAAATTCGACCCCAATTAATTCCCCAAAATCCATACAATGTGCCAACATAATCGACCCCAAACTCGATTAAAAAAGGGAAATCTAAGCTACACTCTTACAAATCAAAAGGTGTACTTACTCGGTATCTGTCACATGTCATATACCTTCTCCCCGGGTTCAGGTTCGTCCACAAGGTGAGCCTTTTTGTGTGCTTCCCGCAGTAACATAAATCGTCCATGGCTTGAGCTTTCTTTTCACTTTCTTCTCTTTTTTTCCCGTTTCCTGTTTTTTAACTTTGGGGAAGATGATGATGTGGATCATATGCCACATAAGGGTTGATGTGCCTATTTTAATTGGGACATGTGTGGGCTGATGTGGATTATATTAGGAAATGACATTTTTGCCCTTCACAAAACGGTGTCGTTTTGAGTCTGTCGGAATATTTAAACAGAAAGTGTCATTTTACCATTTTGTGCAAATCGTGCAAAGTTGACACAGTACGAACGCCCAAAAAAAAGATTATACTGATATCTGCAAAATGACCTATAGTTTGGATGGTAATTTGTTTTTAACCCTTAATATAATGAATCAAATAAGGATGGGAACTAAGAATAAAATTCTTGTTTTTGTCCCTTATCATTTATCAATGGAACAAAGAAACCTTAAAACAAATCTTTCTCATTAGCTATCATATTTTTCTATTTTATTTCATCTTTCATTATTTGTTCCGGACTAATCGTCTCATATCACGTGTATACAATTGATATGTAACTCAAATTAAATGTAATAAATTTGAGATGATTAAAAAACTAAATAAAGAATTCAAGTTGATTATTAACTTTTATTTTTAGTTTGTTGTCATAGCTAGAAGTTAACTACGACTCATGAGTATTTTAACATTGATCCTTTTGAAATATATGATTATTTGATAAGATCAAAATTAAATTACAATCTAAAAAAGATAAAAAATAAAAAAACTCAAATCAGTATCCATATTTGATGTGTACAATTGTATATCGTATCTGAATTTACCCAACATATAGACATGAATAGAAAGATGGCCATTTGATTTTATCATCAGGGCAAATATGATACATCTAATTATTTTTATTTATGAGAAAGAAAAAAGTTTATGAAAAATCACAAGAAAATCAAAATGGCGAATATGATTATGATGATCCACCAAACTTGTAAACAATGTTTATTAATTGGTCAACTATTCAATTTTAAATTGTTGAAAATAAAAAATGCAAGTAGTTTGATTTAGTTTGGTAATAAGATTCCCTATTGCAACTTTTCTTGTAAGTTGTTAACACACATTTCCACTATGATTATTATGTATTAAATTCAACCTTCAATACCACCCCACCCCCACTCACACTCTTATTTATTATTTTCAAAAAAAAAATATATAATTGTAATTTAAAGGGATATAATTGTAATTTTCACACATCTGGAAAATGAGTAATAATTTAATCAAATCTCGATAATATTAGATGTAGTTCAACCCTTTTTTTCTTTAAATTAAAAACAACTATGAATTTAGTTTCAACAACAAAGGCCAACCATTTTTCCAAGTTGGAATTGTCTAGTTTATTCATTGTAATCTCGTATTTTGTTTTA
The DNA here is from genome assembly GCA_005771605.1 of Scutellaria baicalensis. Lineage (NCBI taxonomy): Eukaryota > Viridiplantae > Streptophyta > Magnoliopsida > Lamiales > Lamiaceae > Scutellaria > Scutellaria baicalensis. Next base: position 22,576,321 of record CM016729.1, on the reverse strand, counting down.
TTAAATATATAATGTAATATTTGATGAATTAAACATAAAATTACGCTTTATGTTATTCACTAATAAGCTTGTACTCAATGAAAAATGATTTTATTTTTATATACAAATGTTAAGAGTAAAACTTAATGAGAATGGAACAACACGTGTAGAATCGATATAAATTAGGTATTCAACCATATTTCATTAATAATCACTTCAAAGTTTGATTTCAGAAGATTCATGGGAATTTGAGTTATTAAACTCTTCACAAAAGCATTGTCACAAAAATAATTTTTATTATCCATAAACTGGATTTATTTTCACAAATCTTATATAAATTATTAAGTGTTAGTTATAAGTTGATTCGTCTCACATAAAACTCACTCTTTATTGTTTGTACAAATATGGGTTAATATCAGATAACAACATGAAATATTTCGTTTGCAATTTGTGTGATCTAGACATTTGATGTCCCGATTTGTAGAACGGAAATTACATGATCCCTACGTCAAAATACTCCACATTTCTAATCAAACAAAAACCTCAAATTAAATTTTATGATTTCCATTTGATTCAAGTTATATTTAAGCGAAAATGAAATGAACATTTTGACTTGAGTTGGAAAAATGATCTTAAAATTGCCTAAAATTGCAATTTGAAAAAATTACAAACTTTGAGATAGGGAAAAAAAAAAAAAACAGTTTAGATTGCAAATTGATAAAATGTCATATATGAATAGTGGATGAGTGAGTCTTGTATGACACCATCTCACAAGTTATGTCATGTACGACAAAGTTAATTCACAACTTATACTTTCCAATTCAAATATATGAGTAAAAGAGATTTATATCACGGCAATTATTCGTGAAATGGTCTCTACAAATTCTTGTGATATTATTTGCAATAATTGTTTTTTTTTTCTTTTGCTAAAAAAAAAAAAGAAAATTGATATATAAAAATGGCGAATGTGGAGAGTCAAGAAAGCCGGTGAAGAAACAGAGTTCAGACTACACGCACTATAAACTCACACTGCCACTACCTACCCCCCACCCCACCCCACCCCTCCCCTCCCCTCCCCTCATCCTATATATACACGACAATTAACTGTGTCGGATTTTCATTCTCGCATTTTCATTCTTTGCTGCTCCACTTCCAAGATTTCCTCAGTTCTCGCCATTTCTTCAGGTTCCAATATGTTTGGATGCGTTTGCTCTTCATGGATTTATCGTTTTTGTCTTCGATTGAAATGGGCTTTCGTTATTTCATGCAAATTCGCGTGAATAAGCTTGTTTCTTTTCTGGGTTTTTTTGGGATCTAGTTTCTGGATCAGTAATGCATATTTGAAGCTGTTGCTTTACTGGATCGTCTTATATATTTGAGATCTGTATGGAGTTGTGTCTGTGTGTTTGTGAATTTGTGTTCGAAAAGGAAAGATAAAATTCAGCTCTTTTAACGTAGTGGTGATGGGAAGTGTGCTATGATGCAGGGAGATAATTTGGATTTAGGGAACTGGGTTGTTTTATTATCGTTGTTGTTGTTACTACGATGTTTGGATGGTTTTGTGCTGAAATCTGATTTTAAATTGATATTATCTTGCGGCATGCTTGTAATGTGAAGCAATATAATAGATTTTTTGAGAAAGTTGAGGATCATGCACGAAATGTTGCTTGCTCTCTACTAGCCCTGCTTTTATCAGTATTTAATTGGAAATGGAATTTGATAGAATTCGTTTTAACAGGCTTTAAGTTACACAGAAGTTGGACATGGCAACTGCAGGGGATTCGATTAAGCCACGAGGTAACTTGATAGTATCTCTATGTGCTTGTCTTTTGCTGAATCTTGGTGTTTTGGATTGGCAAGATTTTGATCCTTTATTATGCTTCAAGTCTCTGAGTCTTTTAGGTATGGTTTTCTATATATTTTGGACATGAGAGTGAGTCTTTATATGCGATGTGCACTTAAATTTTATACTTGGAAAAAGTTAGTTCTTTGTGGAAATCTGCGGAAAATTATCATTTCAAAACTCAAGACAGTATACTGCTTTCTTTTGTGTTTGGAAAACAAATCTTGACAAACACATGTAGGATATGATTTTCTCTGGAGTTGGATTTGTTGTAGTCTTTTCCCTTACTGAATCTGCTGAGTTTCTAGATTTTTCCTTTAGCTATATTCCTGTCTTAGAAATCAGCATTTTTCTGGCCTTATTTGAACAACTTTCATTGAATCTTGTCTTCTGTTTGGCCCTTTATTGTTCAAAATCATCTACTATCTTTGCCTCATTTCTGGTGTTTAATGTGCTCTGCACCATTTATGATGCAAACTTTTTTTTTACTATATAATCTTGACAATATTTACTTTCTCACGTTTACAAAATCTTCTGTGATGTAGATGTTTGCATTGTTGGTGTTGCCCGAACACCTTTGGGCGGTTTTCTGGGGTCACTTTCATCATTATCAGCAACCAAACTTGGATCTATTGCTATTGAGGGTAAGATTACAGTCTCAGCATCCATGTTTCAATAAAAAGATCTTCCTCTTTAACTATTTGAAGTTGTTAGGGTTTTTAATCTTTCCTTTCAACTTTCCAACTTTCAGCTGCCTTGAAGAGAGCGAATATTGATCCATCACTTGTTCAAGAAGTTATCTTCGGAAATGTGCTCAGTGCAAACTTAGGACAGGCTCCAGCCAGGCAGGCAGCAATTGGTGCAGGGATCCCGAATACAGTTATCTGTACAACTGTTAACAAAGTCTGTGCCTCTGGAATGAAAGGTTTGACTCATACCACTTGGAAACATATATAGGGAGGCATTAATTATTTGAGATATTGATTTTCTTTTGTAAGTGTGTTTTCACCTTATACAAAGGCCTTTTTTCTTATATGTCATATTGAATATTATCAATCGACATTGCAGCAACCATGCTAGCATCACAAAGTATCCAGTTGGGACATAATGATGTTGTAGTGGCTGGTGGTATGGAGTGCATGTCTAATGTCCCAAAGTACCTGGCTGAAGCAAGGTTGGTACTCTAGTTCAAATGGACATGCTTTGATTATTTCCCATCCGACTTCAATGAAATGAATTTATTTGTTCTTGCTCTCTATGAGAATGCCAATTGAAAGGAAACAAGACAATGATGAATCTGGCATTATGAACTGGTTAATGTAAAGATATTTGATGGACAAATCTAATTGTTTCTACTAATTAGTTTGCTATGCTTTTATTTCATCCAATATGTTACATATTTACTCCGTCTTGGCACATTCCAGAAAAGGATCTCGACTTGGACATGATTCTCTTGTTGATGGAATGCTGAAAGATGGACTGTGGGATGTTTATAGTGATGTAGGCATGGGCGTTTGTGCTGAATTATGTGCTGAGAACCACAGTATTACAAGAGAGCAGCAGGTTTGTTTTTACTCTTTCAAGAATTTATACCTTCCAAATTCTTTGTTCAACATTTAGGTGGTTTTTGCTACATGTACTTCATTTTGAGTTGTTTTATTCCGTAGGAATATCTCATTATTTTCTTCTCATCTATCATGAACTGTGTCCCCTCCCTCCCCCCCCCCCCCCCCCCCTTTTGGCAATTACTAGTTCACTTTCTAGTTTTACTTTTGTTATCTTTAAATCTGCAGTGTATTCTTTATTTAACTTGATGTTTATGATCCTGTTCAATCTCTGAAGGACGAATTTGCTATCCAAAGCTTTGAACGTGGAATTGCTGCTCAAGATGCTGGGTCCTTCGCATGGGAGATTGTTCCAGTATGATAACTAGAGACATTAGCTTGTATATCATGTCTCTTATTGTTCCATTATAAGCTGTAGTCTTGTGAATACAGATTGAAGTGTCTGGGGGGAGAGGAAGACCATCCACTATTGTTGATAAGGATGAAAGTCTTGGAAAGGTGACTTACCTATTATTTCTGTGTGTCTGTGTTATGCAAGAAAAGCAATGTCTTTTTAGTAGTATATTACTATTTTAAAGGTCTGTACATACAATTGAACAATGAAAAACTAGTATCATTAGACCATGGTAATCTCACTTGCATAACAAATGGTAGAAATTTTCAGTTGTTTCCCTCCTGCTGATCAGGACCAGGTTCTTAAAATATAGTAATTTTTCCTCCTGCACAGAATCATTATCCATTGTTAGGCTGTGCTGATGCATTTGCGTTTACCATCTTTTACAAAGATGAACACACTCATGCATTTATGTGTATGTGCATGCTAATTATCTCACATATTTATTTATGCCTTACTTAAAAAGTTGCTATTCCTCAGTACTAAATACTACTTTTACTGGTCAGTTTGATGCCGCCAAGTTGAAGAAGCTAAGGCCGAGTTTCAAGGAAACCGGTGGTACAGTCACAGCTGGCAATGCTTCTAGCATAAGGTCTCATACCTTTCCTTTCATGCTTTTAATTTAATCGGTTCCTATTGATTTTGCGAAATAACTAAACAGAGAACAATAGCATGCAACTCAGTACCAATGCTGAAAATCCTTCTCTTTCATTATGGAATGCAGGGCACATTTCTACTGCACCTATTTCCTTGTTTCCATTATCTCAACGATTTAATATTGCTTTTTGACTTGAATCATTTGATCTTCTGTTGGGTCAGATATAGTGTTTTCCTCGGGAACTATGAGGACACAACATTTATGGTCTTGAGAATTTCCTACACATAAGAATTTCCTGCACAAGTCACTCTTATGTTTATTATACATTGACTTTAGTGTTTAAGTGAGTTGTACGCATTGTTGTGTTTCTAATGGTTTCAAAATAGTCATGGTATCAGTAGTGTAACTTGACTGTATCCTAGAGCTTTCATTTATGAAAATGTCAGTATTGTAATTTAGTAGCTTGTAACGAGTGATTTGATCTCATCTGCAGTGATGGTGCCGCTGCTCTTGTTTTAGTCAGTGGACAGAAGGCTCTGGAGCTTGGTCTTAAAGTCATCGCAAAGATCTCGGGATATGCTGACGCTGCCCATGTATGTGTATACGAGTTCTTTCTGTGTGAAGTTCAGACGATTGCGTTATCTAAGATCCTTCTAGTTTCAAATTGTGATGTTTGAATTTCAATTGGCAGGCCCCAGAACTATTTACAACTGCCCCATCTCTTGCAATTCCAAAAGCAATTTCAAATGCTGGTTTGGACGCATCTAAAATAGACTATTATGAAATCAACGAAGCCTTTGCAGTATGTCGTTACACGAACATCTATAAGTCTGCGAACTAAAAGCTCATCTTCTAATTCCATAAATATGATCTTGTGCAGGTTGTGGCTCTAGCAAATCAGAAGCTATTGGGTCTTAGTCCAGTTAGTCCTAAACTTTAGACTGTCTCAGCTGATTAGAGCAATTTTTTTGATATTTTGCTCTGCATTTGCACCAAAACCATTTTTGAGATCAATTTCATTGTTCCAAACGATCTATTTTGCAGGAAAAAGTTAACGTAAATGGTGGAGCCGTGTCACTTGGGCATCCTCTTGGTTGCAGTGGTGCTCGTATCTTGGTCACACTTTTGGGGGTACATTTTTTTCTCTCAACTGGGGTGCTGATCTTATGTTCCTAACTGGTATAATCTTCTCATTTGCTGCCTAAAATGCCCTGGGAACCATAAAATTTGGAAGGTGGCTTTTCATCACCTGAGATTTTCCAATCGAAAAGCAAGAAATTGTTATTTTCAACATCTTACCTTGTACTGAAACCAGAATGATGTGTTACGGGTTTGGACACGTTAAAATTGTGCTGTATCTCTCAGGTGTTGAGGCAGAAGAACGCAAAGTACGGAGTCGGTGGTATTTGCAATGGAGGTGGAGGTGCATCTGCCCTTGTTGTCGAGCTTCTCTAATCTTTCTTGTTTTTAGACAAAAGTCTGGTCTCTACCGCAGACTTGTTTCGGACAATGTAACTGGAAGCAGAGACAATTATCCTTGGTTGCTAGCAGCAGTGAAGGAGATGGAAGTAGATGTATTGTTTTGTGTGAACTTGTTCTTGACTTCTCTTTCTGTGTGTTGTTTCTTCTTTAAGCCAATAAAGTGTAACTTAGATGGTAGATGAGAATGTATTTTGTATTAGCAGAATTGTATTTATCTCAATAAATCTTCTTCTCTTGTTATCCTGTTAGGTTATATTCTAAGCTAACCAGCCTGACCCGACACGACTGAGTTATGAGTAAACATACGGATCGAACTCCTCACCCCACCTCACCGGTATCGTATACTGTCAAAACAAAATATAAATACGAAACTGAAACACAATAGGCGACGGAAGATGTTGAACTCGACAACAACCCACTCTAGGGTTGATGAGAAGTGAGTGGTTGATGAGAAGTGAGATTCGATTGAAATGCAGGTGAAATTGAACTTGGCGTCTTGATCAATTCTTGTGCTTCATTTGCCACCTTCAATTGTGTATGCATTAAAAGAACCATGTACACTACTCTTTCGAGCTCTAGATTGATAAGATATCAGTACGTTAATTGAGCTAGCCAAGTAAAAGCGGATAGAACATGATATCTGATTCACAAACGTATGCAAAATTATTGATGAATAAAGTAAGATAGTATTGAAATAACCCGAAATAATGATGAGTTTAAGTACACGAGTGATCGAACAAGAGGAGAAAGGAGATGGATAATCGACGTTTTAGACTCTAGACGTGTCGAGCTTGCGTTCGAAGAGTCGTTGTAGAAGGAAAACCTGAAGAGAAGTTGCCCCTATAAGTGCTAGTGATTCCAATATTGCCTTGTACACTGCTCTCTGGCTCATTGATTCATTTACTGCACCCATAATGCATCACATCATTTCTAACAATATATATAAAGAGAGGGTTTGACATCAATTTGCTATCTGAACTGATGCGTTTTTTTTAGCCGGTGTCTAAACTCATAAAGTTCCCGACCATTGGTCATTCTCTTCGAAATATGCAGAGTTCAATTTTGATACATATTTAGGCCAAAAACAGTTATTGGAAAACTCGAACACACAATTGACCACTAGACATCAACCAAAATGCATGAGTCATACAACAAAACGACCCCCTCTCGAAATTAAATAATAACACCAAGTCAATTTAACGATTCTAATGCGCTCGGAACAAATGAGAATCATGAAACCAATGCAGAAGTTCATCTTCACATATAACTCAGGCATCTTTTAACTAATATCTAGAGGTGAACTGCATTTTTGAGTCTACCAGTGAATTCTTTGTTCAGACACCAATCCTATAAAAGAAGTACGATAGTTCAGATATCAAATAGACATATATATACGAACCTTTACACAAATCACTCACTATCATTCTCTTATATAAGAATCTCAATCCAATATATGCATTTGAATAACATCATTAATGCAAACATATATACAACTTAAGTTTCTTGAATGTTAAAGGGATTAATTAGTTCATCATAAACAGTTACCAATTGCCTGTCGATCAGTTTGTGCTTCTAACCAATGTTGTTCAAATTGGATATTGTATAGAGCTTCTTCAAGCTTTGAAATCTGCTCTAACAAAGGATTAAAATGTTCTGCACCCAAAAAAACCTAATTTCATTACACAAAATAAAACAAACATGCAAGAAAAACACACACATAATCAATTATTACCATCCTTTGCATGCTGATCAAAGTGCCTAAAATGGCCAACATGCACATCAAAATCGACAGTCTCATGGAACAGAGATTTGTTCTTGAAACAAAATCGATAAATCCCTCTCTTCTGGACCATAAACTCGTATTTATCGCTCGTCTTGTCGTGAAATTCATGAATCGTTTCTTCAGATGGCCCCTTTATCTGCATCACGAAAACATGCAAAGATTCATATATGTAATGAATGAATCTTGAAAAACATATTGATAAGAAACTTACAAGGAGATCGATGCCATCCTGGCCATAATGCCAGGATGAATCGGCTCTGATGACGACAAATGAGACATAAACAGTGTCACCCTCGTACACAACGTTGTGGGACAAGCATTCCTCTTTGTCGATCACAAATCTAATCCCGAACCCTAATTTGAATTGTGTTTGAAATATTATTAGGCATGTTATCATGATCCAAAACACCATCTTCTTTGAACATCCACTACCCATCGATCTTAATTATATATACATGGAAAATTTATTTGAATGTGTATATGTGTGTGTTTGTATTAACCAATAAAATTAGTTAAGTAAATAAAGATCTAATCATGAACAACACTGTTCAAGATTCATGTTTCGTGGACACACCTATTGACACCTCCTATTTGTGAATACACACTCTTAAAGTTTGAATTTTTTTTATTTTTTTTTGAAAATCAACAAAAATACACACTCTTAAAGTTTGAATATATTTTTTCTATTTGTAAATACACTCTTAAAGTTTGATTTTTTTTTTTTTTTGGAAAATCAACAAAAATATCATTTTATATAGGGATTTTATCGATTAAAATCCCAAAAGATAACTTATCTATCAACATGGGTTATGAAAGACGGGTTCAAATCACACCTACCTGGATATCAGGTCACACGTAGATTACAAAAAAATAAATATCACTTTCTTTTACTAGTTATTATATTCGATATAATATTCAATTAAATACAAAATTTACTGATTTTTATATAATTTCAGTACACATTCAATTTAATTATTATTATATATATTTAAATACACATTCAATTTATATAATATCGACATTTTTGTGATATTGAATTTTTTTTGTCAAATAATATCTATCAATTATCAACAATTAATATCAACATTTTGTGATATTAATTTTTGTTCAATAATATATATCGACAAATAACAGTATGATAATATGTGGTATTAATTTTTGTTCAATAATATATATCGACAAATAACAACATGATAATATCTATCAATTATCCGCAATTAATACCAATACCTTTTTATATTAATTTTTGTTCAATAATATATATCAATAAATAACAACACGATAGTGTTGATATATTTACATGTTTTTCGATATTAATTTATGCACAATAATATATATATTGATAGTCTATAATTAATCTCAGTATTTTGCAATATTGTATCTTATATAATATCGATAACTTGACCATATTTATTTTTGCTGAAAAAGTATCGATATTAATAGCCAGTTATTTGTCGATATATATTATTGAACAAAAATTAATACCACATATTATCATACTGTTATTTATCAATATATATTATTGAACAAAAATTAATATCAAAATGTTGATATTAATTGTGGATAATTGATAGATCTTATTTGACAAAAATCAATATCACAAAAATGTCGATATTATATAAATTGAATGTGTATTTAAATATATATAATAGCAATTAAATTGAAATTATATAAAAAAAACAATAAATTTTGGATTTAATTGAATATTTTTTCGAATATAATAACTAGTAAAAGAAAATAATATTTGTTTTTTTTAATCTATGTATGACCTGATATCCAGGTAAGCGTGATTTGAGAGCCACATCAGTTGACAGAAAGTCACATCAGTTGGGAGAGAGAAAAAAAGCCGTGATAGAATACGTTTACGGCGTTTCATTCTGATATCTTAATACTTTTCAATCTTTCCAACCCAGATTGATAAGATTTATCTTTCGTTATAAATTATTTTTGGGGTGTGGATCAATAAAATCCATTTTATATAAGAGTTAATTTAAATTTTGGTCCGTATGTATGACTATTTTCATTTTTGGACAACCAAATATGTGTTTTCCAATTTTAGTTTTGTACGTTTCTACTTTTTGTCAATTTTGATCATATTGTTTAATTTTGATTCCATATGTTTCAATTTCAATCCAATTTCAGTTGAAATTATCAAAATCGACATTGCCACGTAAGATTTTTCGATGTCTTAACCACAATTGGATTGAAATTGAAAAAATTTGAAACATATAGAACCAAAAACTATTTTATTCACATAATCCAAAATTAAATATTTATAATTTAAAATAAATTAAATTTCAAAAAAAATAATGTATTTGAAAAATATATGACTTATTTAATGCTGAATTTGTAGAAATTTATAGGACGATTTCACACATGTTAGAAATGATTTGAAATATCATGTGATATCTTATTCAAAAACTAACCAATCCATTTAACACCGTCAATCGATCTCACTTAAAACCATATAAAGGGGGCAAAATAGAGGTATATGGTTGGACATTCAAGGGTGTTTTAGGTATTTCACATGCAGGATAAACAAGACGAGAGGGAACCTATAGCTTGCTCAAATACGACGTCGTTTCTCTTTCAATAATTGCCCCACATTAATTGAATTCCTATCCTCTCTCTCTCCGCCGCCTCGCCGCCTCCGGAACCCAGTAGAGGTGCTTGTGTAGTCGTGGACGGTTGATGATGAATTGGTATTTACCGTTTGTTTGATTTATTCTCTGAGTTGATGAACTGGTCTTACATTGTTTGCTCTTTTGAGTCAGTTATGAGTTTTGCTGCCTGATTTACTAACATTCAACGAAAAGGCTATCATGATCTTTAGGTTCAGCATAGAAATAGTGTTCCAGAATTGCTGATAGTGTGGCTTTTGTATTTGAAAATCTACTCCACCTTGCTATAATCTGCTCTTTCTACTTCTTTCTGATGTTCTAGCTAGGTATTAGAAATGGTTATGTCATTATAATTCATAATCCTCCACTGTTAATAGTCCTTATTGTTTGGTCCAAACTCAGTGGTTTTCACTCGAAAACGATCTAATGTGGTTGCTCGCGCAGTACTTAGGCAATCTCAGCATTATGTTTTGAGGAAATGTGTTGCCTTATTTGTGATACTTTTGTTTGATTGTCCTCTTTTTCCATGAATTAGTGAAGGAAAAAGAAATAACTTATTTGTTAAATGAAACTCGAATAAACTCTACTCTATTCGTTAGGTTTAATTCAGAATCCTAACAATAGCTTTTTCTGTGAAGCAGAAGAAAGCTATACTTACAGGGACAAAAGCAAGAATACTTGAAACAGTTGAATTGATATTGAAGATAAGGAATATGATAGCAAGCAGCAACTTAGTATCATGCAACTTCCCTCCTCTCCAGTTCAAACCCAATTCTTCTCTCCCCAGATCATCATTCTCTCCAACCAAATCATTTATCCCATTCTCTCTCTCCAAAACCTTGCCTCATTCAATCAATCTCGGAATGCGTCGTCTCCAAACACGCCGCAGTTCATTTGACACTCAATCTTCGCAAGACCCACCTCTTGTTTCTTCTTCTCCGTCGGAAAACGTTGACGGTGAAAGCGGGGGCAACAATGGTGGAGAGGAGGACAGGGACTGGACGACATCATTTTTGCTGTTTGCTTTCTGGGCTGGTCTTATGTACTATGTTTCCTTCCTTGCTCCTAACCAGACCCCAGTAACTACTATTTCGTTATTTGGTTCATGCATTCATTGATTTGCCCTGTTTTTCAGTCTTCTTTATATTTTTGGCTAGTAATGCTGCCTGCATAAAGTTTCTTGATTTGTTTGTGTATGGTGATTGCTGTGGCTTTGAACAAATTATAGGTAACAGATTTCTATTTCGTGAAAAAGCTACTGAATTTGAAAGGAGATGATGGTTTTGAATTGAATCAAGTGTTGGTAGCTGTATGGTACATTATGGGTTTATGGCCATTGGTATACTCTATGCTCCTCATTCCAACTGCCCGAAGGTACAATTTTCAGGTCTCTCTTTTTATTCCTTTTTTTTTTTTTTAATTTCTTTTTCTCCCAATTGATGATATTATATATAAACACACAACTGAGTAGATAATCCTCGCGAAAGATAAGACGGTCTTCAACTTTCTTGAGGAAGAAAGAAATCAAGATTAAAAAAATGCAACCGGTACATGTCAAAGGCTTGGGAACCAGTGTCTTTCTCTTGCTCATAGGGTTTCTTGTTTGTGTACAGCTCAAAAAACAAGATTCCTGTTTGGCCATTTGTTGTTCTATCATGCTTTGGAGGTGCATACGTTCTCATTCCATACTTTGTTCTCTGGAGACCACCAGCCCCCCTTGTTGAAGAATCTGAGCTTAGGAGGTGGCCTCTGAATTTCCTGGAATCAAAATTAACTGCCGGGGTGAGGAGATTCTTTATCTTGGAAAATGTCTAAAAGAAAATTGTGGTCACTTTTGATGTGATGAAAGAACATGGATTCTAATATATAAGAAAATTTTCAACTGAGTTTATCTCAAGCATATTATTTAACACTATTTAGTATTTTGTATCTCTCATGGAGGTTTTTCTGTTTATTAACTGAGATTTGTTTGCATGAAGCAAGCATTGTTCTTACTTAATCCCATTGATGCATTTCTGATCACGTTAAGATAATCATCTCCAGTTTTGCAATGAAGTGTAAATTTCAAGATAATGTCTCTTGTAGATAGTGTATCCAATATGAGCAATCGGCTTGCATATGAACATTCTAAACATTGCTAAGAAGTTGTGCTTCCCTTATCTCCTGGTTTGAATCTGAGTTTCTTTGCATCGCTTGAAAATATAGCTAACTAATTATGCATCAGATTACATTGGCTGCAGGTCTGGCAATTACAATTTATGCATTTTCTTCCAGCGGTGATGTGTGGAAGGAGTATTATCAGTATTTCCAAGGAAGCAAATTTGTGAGTATTTCGTTATGACAACATGTGAAGAACTAGGGAGTTTCACTTTGCAAAGACCAATCCTTGTTTAGTTTTCAATAGACAAATATATACACACAAAAGTGAAGAGAATAGAATTTAAATTCAACCACATTGTCAGTTTTATTCTGCCACATAAGAATAGGACCTTAATTTTCTACTTTCTTATGGCAGATACACATAATGAGTGTTGATTTTGCTCTGCTTTCGACGTTTGCTCCTTTCTGGGTCTACAACGACATGAGTTCTCGAAAAGGGTTAGATGATTTTCCAAAATTAGAGTTCAAGAATATACAAAGAAGTATAATCCAGTGGATATGCTTCTGATGTGTTAATAATTATTGTTCTTGTAGGGATGGCAAAGGCTCTTGGCTCCTCCCTCTATCTCTAATCCCATTCTTGGGTCCTTCCCTCTATCTTCTATTGCGACCTTCGTTATCAGTTGTTCGAGTGGCGTCAGCATCAGACGAAACATGATGCACCAAGTCTTCTCGTTGCAGTGCGTGTGCTGGATTCGGGCAAACAACTGAATGCAAATTTCAAAGCGAATTCATGAATCTATATAGCGCAGTAAGGCTGTTCTGTATTCAATGCCGTATCATACGATCTAGACTTCGTTATTTCAATTGCTACTGTATTCTCACAATTTAACAATTACGGATTAAATCATGTGAATTAGCTAGAGTTGATCAACAAACATATTAAGGTGGCCAAACTCAACAAATTCATCAATCAAACATGCAAAACATAAAATCAAATAACGAAGAAATCGAGATAAGAGTAAGAAATTGTTACTACTCAATTAAAAACGGGCGAATCATTCAAGGTTTGGGATCTCCTCGGACTAGAAAAGGTGAACTAGCCTCTAAGCATCATTATCCAAAAATACAAAAGATAAAATAAAAGTGTTTTCTTTTTCTTCTCTCTAATTCTTTTCTCTGCTCTCCTGCCTCTCTCTGCAGCCTTGTGCAGCTCTCTGTTTCCAGCTTTTTACTCTCTCCATTTAGATCCCAAAGTTCAGCCTCTCATCCTTTACTCCTTCCAATATTAAGTGCTTGAATCTCTCCATGATGGACAACAAAAATGGAAATAATTAATTCCTTTCTTTGTTCACAAGGCTGGATTGAGAGGAAATGGGCTTGGTGGATTGGGCCTCCAACACGTCAACAACAATTAATATTCTCATTCTCAACACTGAAGGCCTCAGTGTTGGGCTTCTTCTTCCCGTTCGGCCACGCGACTGCACCCTTTGTATTCTCACTCTCGATTTGTCTTTCAAACAACCTGAAATTCATATAAAATGCAAAATCAAAGCCATCGAGACGAGTATGACAAATATCGGGTTAATGCAACAAAGTAGTGATAACTTAATTACAAAAACGATCACATTAAGCATAAGAAACGCACACAAAACCCGACTTATCACTAATCTTCTTCTTCTTCTTCTTCCACGAGCGATACTAACAATCCTCGATGGAGCCAAAGCAAAGAAAGTTGAGGCAATGGTTCGTTGGTCCTGATCTGATGCATCTTCTTCAGTGGCAGAGATAATGCAATCCTGTTTTTGATTCTTTTCGGTCGATCTTTTAAGGTTTTTCTTTGAATTGTTGAGCATATTGTGATGTTTGTTTGAAAGCAAAAATACAGCTTTTAAACCTCAGAATGGTAACATTCAAGAACATTCAGATACTAGGAAATCGAAAATAGTATGACTATTTTAGCCATTGATTTTTCTTTAGGTCTACGCAGACACACAAATGGATTATATTCTCTCTTATTTTAACAGTTAAATGAAAACATAGTTGACGATTGTTGTATAAAATACCACATGCAATGGGTTTCATTCATTGATTAGTGAAATGAAGAATAATATTGATACAAAGTTGACTTTTTCCTCAATTTCAAATTTATTTAAGAACAGAGAGGAAGTGGATGTTTGAGGACAAATATATGAAAGTGATTGAAGTTTCAATTTCACAAAAAAATGAAAACGCTCCACAAAATCAACTTTATGGATATCATTTGACCAACATAAAAACTTGTGTGGGACGGATGATTTTTATGAGACATATCATTTTTACTCATTAATCAAACTCATATCCACAAATTTATATGGAGAGATACCCCAAAAATACCATAAAAAATATAACACTTAACTAAATTAACACTCAATATAAGATTTTGACTTTCTTACCACAAAATATAACAACATATACTTTTCTACCACAAATTTTTGTGCAAAGACTAAAAACCCCTTTTGACTTATTTTTGCAATTAAAACACTTTGTTAAATCCAAACCTATTTTGCTATTTCCAAAACATATTTTTCCAAGAATTTCCAATAAAACCCATTTGTTTATTTGACTCGATCCGAATCCGAAGATGGTATATAGGCTGGAAACCTTGCTAGTTGTATGCTGGGACTATTTACAGAGTCAAGACAGTCTTGATCTTGATCTGTTTATTTGTTCCAGACAGACTTGATAGGTGTAACAATGCCACGTATCGCCTCGGAAAAAGATCCCGTGAAAATGGTATCAGAGCCTAGGTTTTATTAAGAACTAAGTTTATATTTATTATGTTTTATCTATAATTAACTTTGGTGAGGAGATTCATTCGAGAAAGAATGGATCTGGACACATGTCCAAGATGTAGATCTTACAGGGTATATCGTCATATTTTGGCGATGAAAGAACAAGAACATAGACAGAGGGTAACGTTTTGGAATCACCAATACGCCCAAAGTCAAATGGCAGGAGACTCAGCAACGTGGCTGAGACATTGCACCAAACGAGTGGATTATCATAGGGAACTCCTATGGATAAACCAGAGGTTACAGGAGGATCTCGACAACCACGAGACGGAGAACCATCGGTGGCATAATTTCTGATGGAAGACCAGAAGTGGAAGGAGATACTACCAGACACCTCTAAGATTTCTTCAGATCTTAGAGAAATTTAGAAGACGGTACAGAGTTATGGCGACTGCCATAAACATATACCGACACAAGTTCATCAGATCCAAGGCCAACTGGAGACGATGATGAAGATTCAACAAGAGACTCTTGAAATCGTTCATGATATTCAAAAAAGAGTCAAGAATCTGGAGAATCGACCCAGTTCTTCCGGAGAAAGAAGACGTATAAATTTCGGGACAGTTCCCTATCTACATCTAGATGGGAAACCAACTGAAGTTGTACGACCAATGACCGATGATGAGAAGCTAATTGCAATCATCAAAGGAAAATCCATTACAAAGAAGTAATGGACTTTGAAAGGATAAATCTGCAAGATCTAGATGACTTAAAAGAATCCTTTGCGGGATTAAGTCTTATAGATCTAAAGATGAACACAGGAGATGAATCTGCCTTGGTTACTCGTGATCAACAGCAGAGACCACCAGTCAATCCTAATGTAGCAGAAAGCTCCGGATCACATCATATGGACGAGCAGATGCCACACAGAGGGGATTTCACCACAGGAGGATATCCTATAAGAGTTATAGGAACCCGACCACGTTCCAAAAGGCCGGATTTTATCAATACGCCTTATGGAAAGTCACAGCTAGACCCGATACATCCGTATGGGTTGATGTTGAATCTGGATATTCCAGATTTCAAGAATCGTGAAATCCTTATCGATGATTGGGCATCGGCTATGAGGATTGCAGCAGGAACTCTCGATCTTATGAAAGAAGGATTCATCTTACTACTCGAGATGAGTCTGGAAGGATCCGTAAAGATCGCGTGGGATATGACTGCACCAGAGATGAAAAACACTGTCACTGCTGGAGAGTCATTGAAAAAGATTGTCGATAATATGGCCAAATTATTCAAAATCCATTTTATCGGCATAGGCTACTTTGAGGGGATTGAGGAAGAAAAAAGAAAAAGATATAATCAAGCCCTCTACAGCCTCGAGTTGCATGATATTTGTCATATAGATGAATACATCAAGTTGTTCACCGAGTACCGATGGAAGTCCAAGGTGGATGAAAAAGAAGCTTCGCAATTGTTCTTTGCGAAGATACCAAGTCCCTGGAGAGAAATGCTGATCAGGGAATACAAGCAGACAGATGACCTGGATACAGTAGCTAGAAGGATGTCTTTCCTGAAAGCTAAGTTATCCGAATGGTGTCATCAAGCGACCCTCTACAAGAACTACAAGAGATTAAGAGGAATCAATAAGATGGTTCCCTTATGTTGCGAAGAGAATGACATTCCAACAGTTGTTGGAGGTCAACCACGGAGGCACAAGAGGCGGAAACAACGAAGCCATCCATACCACCGTGGAAGCAACAACACAAGAGGCAACCGACGGTCTTCATGGAGACCAAGAAGAGTTTGGTCAAAACAAAAGGCCCGAAGTTATAAATCTGGGCAAAGACCAACGCCAAACAGGAGAAGGACTTTTACAAGTTCTGATCAAGGAAGTTCCAGCAGAACTCCAGGAAGGAGAACTTTCAGACGAGCTCACACCCGAGCCAATGAAAGTTTCAAAGACTGTAATTGCTGGACCTGCGGAGCAAGAGGACATATCTCCACTGATTGTCCAAAAAATGAGAAACGAGGTATTAGACAGTTCGAGGCAACACCCGAGATCGAAGAAGCTGTCTACTATCAGGATCTCATACAGGTGTATCAATTTGAGGATCTACCCTCAGATGAAAGCATCTACGAAGAAGAGATCTATTCTGAGGATGGAAGTGAATCCGGCTCAGAATCAGAGTGAAGAAGAAATTCTTCAAACAACGGTGAGAGAGGATATGTTAGGATACCTCTCCCACACTACGGTGTCTCATAAGACTCTAATGAGGATTATGAAGGAAGACTCCAAGCTCCAGATGTACGATGGTTTCACCATTGGAGCTATGGAAAAGGCTTTGGATAAGATTGGTTTTCGCAGCAGAAAACACCAAATTATCCACAGAGTAACTACTGGAGAGTTCGCCATCCCAATGGAGCTCACTGGTAATCAGATCGAGATGCAATTGATCCCATATCAGGAGATACAGGAGATCAAAAGCAGAGTCAAAAGAGAAGTTGCAAATACACTCTCATGGATTCACATCGGAGCCATAAGAGTTGTTATTAAAGCAACCTTCAAAGAAGGAGTAGATTCGTCACTCAACCTTGCTATTTGCGATAAGCGGATCTCAAATCTCAAGGATTCATACCTTGGGGCTATTACAGGAAATTTGTGTGCAGGAAAATTGGCATTTGATGTCTATCCAAGGATTGCATACAATCTGGGAGATCGAGATTTCAACCGTGTCTTAACCCTTCATCAAGATTTCAAAAGAAAAGATTTGATGAAAGAAGGGAATAGACCCTACTCGATCACATACAAGATTTCCTACGCTCTTTCGAATACACATCACTCAGATGTATTCTTAAGAAAGGAATTTATTGAAGTTCCAAGAATCTTTGAGGACTTCGCTAGGGTGGTTCTACCAGAACTCATACAATCTCCAACAATAAAGGAGATCGACATGAGGATCCAAGATCAACCCGTTTTTAACAAGAGCCAGAGTCTCAGAATTGAGCCAAGGCGAATGTCTTTCCAACAAGACAGGCTAATAAGTAGCAGTTGTTGGGAAGAAAAGAGACTGAGTACAATTCAGCATGTCCCAGATGTTTTCAAAACACAAGGAGAGCTGAAATGCCCGGAAGGATGGAGAGGAGTTGAAGTAATATTTGACATTACTCAAAGGGAAAATACACTTCCCTGTAATGCCCTATATTACCTCCAACAATCTATAGTCGGAAGATTTCAAGGAACCCTAAAAATGGGTGAAATGGAATTGACTATCGGAGGAGTTCCAGGAAGAATCTCAGATCAGTTGATACTGGGAATTGAATTTCTCGAGGAACACAAACCTTGGGAGAGATTACAAGATGGAATGGAGTTCACAGTGGCCAATAAACGATATAGAATCAGATGACCACTAGCCCATTCTCCATATACATTTCAATCGGAATGATATATGAGGAATACAAGGCCGAGTATTTCGCCTCCTATATCGATTCAGGCACCGGGATATGTACTGCAAAGCAGGAGGTTTTCCCTAAGGAAATCGGAGAAGATCTACCAGCTATCGCAGGAAGAGATTTCTCTAAAAGGATTCTTATCCTTAACCGATGAATCAAGCAAGCGGAAATCATGATCGGTGGAGCAGGAGGTACCCCATGGTACAAAGTCAAGATGCCACCAATCTATTTCCATGATACAGGCGCAGATGTATTGCTAGGTAACAATTTCCTACAAACATTTAAGCGCTTTACACAGGAAAACGAGACGATAAGGCTTATTTTCACAACCCTATGTGATCATAAGATTATTGTCCAAAGATTACGCGAGGCATTCTACAGAAAAATGCCTATCACGTTTCGCAGCAAGCGTGGTGATGAAGCCAAACTTCAACATCCAAAAATGGCGGATAGAAGGAGATTTGGCGATGCACTTTTATCCTACCGACAATTTGGTCATACCAGACCAGGGACTAAAGCGTGGGATAATCATTTGTATTCTTTTAGGATACAACATGAAGAAGAAGTTCCTTCAATTGTTATTGCAGAATTGCTGAGCCAATTGGAGAATCAGTCGAGTGAGATTTCTATAGATGAACTGATTTTACTCGAAGATATCAAGAAGAAGATCCAAAGGAATTATAATGAAAATTCTTTGGCATGGTGGAACAAGAACGAGCTCAAAGCATCCCTAAAGGTTAAAGCCGGAAAGGAACAAGAGTTTGTAAGATTCAAGCCCATCCTTATGAACCAAGCGGATCGTGAGGATATGCAGAAGATACTTAAGGAACATCTGGACCTTAAGCTTATCTCACCAGGAGTTTCTCCATACAGCAGCCCGGGATTCCTTGTTAGGAATCATGGAGAAATCAAGCGAGGAAAGCCAAGACTTGTTATTAATTACAAAGGAATTAATGACATATTGGAGTTCGATGGATACTACATCCCGAGTAGAGAACACCTAGTCAACAGCATCAAAGGTGCTAAGGTATTCTCTAAGTTCGATTGTAAGTCTGGATTCTACCAGATTATGATGGAGGAAGGAAGCAAGAAGTTTACAGCTTTCTCCACACCACAAGGACATTATATCTGGAACGTGATGCCCATGGGATTGGCAAACGCTCCTCAGATATATCAGAGAAAGATGGATAATCTTTTCAAAGATTATTTTAGCTTCATGTTCGTATATATCGATGATATACTCATCGCGTCCAAGAACATGAAAGAACATCTCAAGCATTTGAAAATCTTTTCAGATGTTTGTCACAAGGAAGGATTAGTGCTTTTTGAGAAGAAGGCAGTGATCGCTACAAGACAGATCGAATTCGTTGGAATTGAGATCGATGAATCTGGAATCATCCTACAAAATCATATTGTGGAAAAGATTCAAGGATTTCCAGATATCCTCAAAGACAAGAAACAACTTCAAAGTTTTCTTGGAGTTGTTAACTTTGCTGGGATGTTTATAAACAATCTGGCAAATTACAGGAAGGTGTTTAGCCAATTATTAAAGAAGGATGCAACATTCATCTGGGAAAATAAACACCAAGAAGGGATAAAGCAACTTAAGGAGGTTTGTCAACGACTTCCAAAACTTGCTATACCCCAAGACGAGAATGAACTGGTTCTTTACACAGACGCCAGTGATTATTGGTGGGCAGCTGTTCTAATGAAGGCTACACCAGATGGAGAAATGCCATGCAGATACTGCAGTGGGTTATTCACAGACAGTGAAGCCAAATGGCATATCAACGAGAAGGAGTTCTTCGCAGTCAGAAAGGCATTCAAAAAATGGCCTTTATTCTTACTTGCCAAGAAGTTCATCCTAAAGACCGATAATTCTAGTGTCAAAGCTTTTCTGAAAAATAAAATTGAATCTAAACCAGAAAAAGCTAGGATACAAAGATGGCAAGCTGAATGTCAATATTATGATTACGATATTGTCATTGTGAAATCTCATGAAAATGTTCTTGCAGATTTCCTAACACGAGATGGAAGGACACGTCGCTGACGAGGTCCTCAAACGAGTCAGGCATCTCAGGGAGAACCTGGAGAGCCTACAACGAGGTTTTGATACTTTATGTATCAAGGCAGAAGTCGCAGGACGACTTCAACAAGCTGATCAGAGATCCGTTTCTAATCAAATACGAGCATGCCAGTACGCACATGAACAATTGTTCACAGTGCTACAATTACCTATCCTTCAGGCTGCATCTCCAACGGTGCAAAAGAAGGAAACAAGAGAGCGGGCCTCTAACCCGACTGTTATGGATTCAAATACCATAACCAAGAGTTTTGCAGATGATGCATTCCTTGAGGATGCACCAACTGGAACAAACATTGAAGCTCCGGTGTCAAAACCCGAGTCTTCAAGTCAACCCAGCACCTCTGGGGTTAAAGAGGGAGAGTTGAATCTTAGGCCACAGACAGGCAAGACTAAGATTCAAACTGACGAGAATTTAGTTTCCCCGATGCAGGTTTACCAGAGGCAGTGGGAGAAGCTGATCACCAGGAGGGGTATCCATCCAGAGAGAACAATCATTGACATCTCTGGAAAGTAACCAAGAGTTTGGATGAAACCTGGAAGTCATCCAAACGAAGTACAAGAATGGTATAACTTTGGAGCTCTTGCTTCAATCTATACCGTCTCACCAGGTTTCCCAGAAATTTCGAAACTTCCGAAATGGATTGGGACAGCTGTGCATGAGACTTGGGCCAACAATCCACATTTGGCCAGAGGGGATATTCTGGAATTGTATTTTCTAAGTGCAGCTCCAGAACCAGCCAAGAAAGGTTTCCATGAAGCCTTTCATATCATCAAGCTGAGGAGACCTGACGGAAACGCCTTGAAAAACATTAAGATGGCGGCTCCGGAGGATACTCCAATTCTTGTAGGAGCATTTTCAGAGGATGAAGCTTCTACCCGACGAGCATGGGGATTATGGGTTTGTCTAACTGAAATGGACAATGTCAAGTACCCATTCAAGTTCTTTCAGAATTCAGCAAATGGATATTTCCTGCTGAATTCCATGACAGGAACGACAACGAGCTTTGCAGAGGATCTTTTTGAAACAAAAAGAAGGGTCCTTTGGGAAAACAAGATTCCGGCAAGCAAAGAGACTTACCGGAAATTCTGCAACATGGCACATGTTGGCCGATGGACAGATCATGTCTGCCAAGCATGTCCGGAGCAGAAGGAACCCGAGTTCGGGAAAGGGTTTCGACCCAAACCCGACCGACGAAAAAGAGGGGCAGAAAAGGACAAAGGGCCTGCTCAAAAGAAGACTTATCCGTGGGGACCACGAAGGCCAAATTTCTAAGATTCCCCGACAGAGATAAGATGGGCTGAGTCACTCCCTACTAACATCACATGCGAGAAAGTCACGGGAGGAAAAAACAGATTCCCCGACAATTTCACATGGGATGAGTCACGAGAAGACAAAAGCTGGCAATCACGCACTCAGTGGAGGATCCACTCAGAAAAAGGTGGACAGCTGGCTTAAACAGGTTTGGAATCCGAATTTCAAGTCCGGATTTCCATCTATAAATAGATCGAGCAGAAGGAAGCTAAGGACATCAAGTATTCTCCATAGTTTTCTTCAAAACAATATCTTCCTTGTAATAGTTTAAGTTTTCTGAGTTTAGTTTTAGTTTATGTATCTACGAGTTCCAGCCATCTCAATGAGAGGCTGATCCTATATTCTCCTCCCAAAAGGAGTTTATAGATGATGTAATAAATATTTATTAGTTCTTAATAAAAGAGAGGCTTTAGCTTCAACGTGTTTCCGTTCGATTTGTTTATCTGTTGGAAGGATCACCTTGTACACCTGGTGTAGGAAACGAACCAAGGTTGTGCTGGGCAGTTGCTGAAGGAGCTGGATAACTTGTAGACCAACTTCCCAGAGAGCGAAGTTGAACAGTGAGGAGCTGTTCGTAAAACGGTTTAGGGGCAGTGATTTTCCAGCTGGTGGTGTTGCGAGCCACCTCACCCGGTGTTGTGCTGGTCGAAGAAAGGTATGATCTCCAACAGATTAATTTATTTTACGGAAGCATGTTGGGCCTGATTATGTATTGGATTAAAATGACGATTTGGGTATAAAAATTAAATGGTGTGGAAGATGGAAACTTTTGGTAGCAAATATAATTTGGAAGTTTGTGAAATTTGGAAGGTTGTGAAAATGTCAAAAGGTTTAATAGTGTTTGTGGTAGTTAGATATAATATTTTATGTTTTGTGGTAGAAAAGTAAGTATTGTTATATTGAGTGTTAGAAAAGAGTAAGTGTTATAGATATTATGGTAGAGTTGGCTATTCACTCAATTTATATGTGAATTATGAAGTGTGGGTCATTGGTTGATCCGTCTTACATGAAATGATCTGTGAGATGGTCACACATGAGACTTAATTTTTGGCCAAAGCCCACAACGAGACCAGCAAAGTTGAATATATAATTTCTAGCAGTATATAACTGAAGTATGTTATGGTTAATTAATGGATGTGCTATGAATGAGCTTAACTAGACACCTCCAATGAAATATGTGTTCCTTAAGAGTGTGGGTTATTCTACCAAAATTGAAAAACTAAGTTGAACTAAAAAAAACACATTTCAATTTTAAATTCTTGGAAATTTGGTTATTTCCGTTAGGTTCTCTATAATCAAATCGAAACTGAAATTTTGGGCATGCTAAAAATTAAATTAAATTAAATGGACGTGAATTTGGATCGGGTCGACCTAATTGTATGGACCTAGATCCATGCAATTGGTGCACATAATTTTTTATCAAATTTTGCACACACATATACATTTTAGCTTAAAGAAAAGTGGAGGGGGAAGACAATAAATACTGAAAAATTGTATGATTCAAATTCAAACACATGAGAGAGACACTAAAGATCACAAAACATTGATTTAGGTTCGGACCCTAGGAGATAATAACAATTAGAAAACCAAGTAATCAAGGTTTGAACATATGAGAGGGATAATAAGGATTAGAAAACTTATATGGTTCAGGTTTGAACCGTGAAGAATAAAATCAGAAAAGTTCAAACCTAGAAGATAATAAAGATTACAAAATTTGGGGAAAAGTTCGAACTAGGAGACAATTGATCAAGGTTTGAACCTAGGAGGGAGACTAGAAAACTTGAATGAGTCAATTTTGAATAAGTTCGAACTCAAGAGGTTAAAAGTTAGAAAATAGATGATAAAAATTAGGAGATGAAGTCTTATGTGAGATATTCTCATGGATCATTTTATGGGTTAACCACAACCCAAACTTATAATTCATGTAGAAATTTACGAAAACTAGTAGGGTTAGTGGATTAAAAGGCTGTCTCAATTGAGTTTTGATGAAATTTGAATATCTACATAGATTTGGATTCGAACTTGGAAGAAGGAGGATGTAAACTAGAAAAATCATTGCCTCATGTTCGAACCCTGAGAGATAATAAAGAGGAGAAAATCAGGGAGACAATAAAGAATAGAAAACTTGTCTGATTCAAGTTCGAACCTGAGAGGGAGACAATAAATACTAGAAAACTCCGAGAGACAATAAAAAATACACTATTCCGTGATCCAAGTTCAGACCCAACAAGGAGACAATAAAGATTGGAAATGTTGAAACCCGTAAAGACAATAGAGATAAGTACCACTAAAACTATAATGCTGGTTGTAAAAATCAAACATTAAATATAAAAAAATTCTTATTTGATAATTTATTGAAGAGACATGAAATTCCCAATATAACCCTGCAACAAACACACAAAGGTACAAACACTAAAGCGTAACAAAAAAAAGGCTTCCAAAAAAAAAAAAAAGTAAGATCTGTAAATAAGGGAGTTGTACTGTACAACACATTGATAATGCCTTTATAATTTCAATACTTTCATTCTACAAAAACCCTTTCCCCTAAGTCTTCTCCTCTTTCCCTAATTACAAATTTCACACACACACTCTCTCTCTCTCTCTCTCTCTCTCTCTCGCCCCCTCCACTCTCTCTCTAGAACGGACGGAGGTTCTCTTATGTGATACTGCTTCTTGCATTATCGATTGATACAGATTACTGTTTATCGGCGCGTATTTTTTTTTGATATATATATATATATCCATATATATATATTTATTTATATAGGTATATAGAGGTATCGGGGGATTTCAGAAGAAGAAGATGAGCAGTGGGGTTAAGGGAGGTGCAAGTAGGGTTTCGATTCCGAGCGGCGTTAAGAAGACGATCGAGAATATTAAGGAGATTACTGGGCAGAATCACTCTGAGGATGAGATTTATGCAATGCTTAAGGAATGTTCCATGGATCCCAACGAGACTGCTCAGAAGCTTCTACTTCTTGGTGAATCTTGCCCTCCTTTTCCTTCTCTGTCCTATCCCCCAATTTGAAAGCTTTTTCCCTTTTTCTATAATTAGTGATTTTGTTTGACGTGTGATCTCGATTTTTTATTTTTGTTGGGTGCCAATGGAAATAGAGAATTTGATTGTTGATCTGTTCTCTGTTCGTGCATTTGTGTGTTAGCTACGCTTGTGTGAGTGCTGTCGGTTGTTTTCGGTATCGGTACAGTAGAATTGATGTTTTCTCTTGTTTTTTAGTGGCGAGTATGCTAATGACTCAAGGTGTGACTTGTCTATGTGATTCTTTTTTCTGGTTCTGTAAGTGAGCAAGCTACTTGTGTTATGGGAAAGGCTGATCATTGTTGTCATTTCCTACTTTTTTATTTTGGCTGCATCTCTTGTTATTTTGTTAATTCAATTTTATTTTTAGATTGAGACTTTCTAGTTCACCTTGGATTTAGTCCGTCTATGTGCTTGGATATTTGAAGTTTCGGATGGGTTAATTCATTTTGAACACAGATATAGTTGTAAGTTCATTTTAAGTGAAGTTATGAATTTATTAAGTTTTTGACAGTTTTCTTATCCTGATGTATAAATTATGCGAGAGAAAAATTTGGCCTGTCAGATGGGTAGATAAAAGGCTTCTCCAATTTAGTTACTTGTATGATCTGTGGTTAATAAGTTGGGAATTGCATCTGTAAATAAAAGCTTGGTGCAACTTTCTCTGCGGCTAACACTTTCTGATTACAAAAGCTTGTTTTGTGGACTTCATTAGTTTTTCTTAGTTATATAATCATATTACTCATTTCAAATTTGTTCCAAGGGAAGTGCATACTTTAGTTGCAAGTTTATAGCTCATGTGCATGCTCTTTTGGTTCCATTTTATATTCAATTTTCTACAAAGCAAACTGACTAGTGTTATTATATTCTTGTACAGATACATTCCATGAAGTAAAGAGAAAACGTGATAGGAGAAAAGAGGTATTGCCTATTTCTCAGTTGAATCCCTTGTTTTTCTACAGCCTAACTTTATGATGATATGTTGGGCTTCTTTTAGTTTTTATTTTATATTATATATTTTTTATTTTATGGTCTTTTGACCTTCGAAAATGATATTGTCATTTTTAGCTTTTATTAATCTTTAAGAGCATTCCGAGTTTGATGTCTTCTTAGTCATGGAGTTTATGTTCGGAACCCCTAAATTGTGCGACATAGTTACATTTCAATATTTTCCCTTCACAATGAAGCTTGAGGTTACAGCAAGAGGATAACACTTGAATAGAGTAAAAACTGTTAAGTGATAGTAAGACTAACTTTGAGAACCATTTGTATTTCTCTGCTAGCAATGTTGTGTGCTATCCTGATGTTCACCTACATTTTATCAGCTGGGAAAAATAATTAATTTTCTACTACACATTCAGAAATTTTATTTCATGCGATTAAAAGTACAGTTGGATATTTGTATTGCACAAATATATTTTGAAAAATAATGACCCAAGATATTCTTGCTTTACTATTGAATCCACTGAATTGGATTTGGTGCATTGATTGTTCCTTTTTTCTTGATATGGTGTGAATGCATCTCTTGGTGAGATTGCAATAGTGATGTTTGGATTTAAAATTAAGAATCTAATTCCTTAGATAATCTTGTTAGACTTCTCTGGTCACATTTCCAGTTGAAGAGGACAAACATAGATTCATAAGAATCTAAAGGAAAATGATGCTTCTTGTGGTTGAATATAACCTTGCTTTCTTATTATGATGAGTTTATTGTGTTAACTTCATTTGCAATTGTATCTGATTTGATATACCAGTACAACTTTCGTATTCGAAGTATTATAAGCATGTATAAAGTAGTCTCTTGAATTGTGTGTATATATATTTGTCTATTTTCTTAAGTTTCTCTTGAGCTGTCCCTTTAGCTAGCTGTGCTTGAGTTTGAATTACTGTTTGTCCTTTTCAGAGTCTGAATAAGGAACCTGCAGAACCAAAGTGGAAACCAGGTTCCCAGGCCCGGGCAAATAGACCTGGTCGTGGGAACTATCCATCACGATATGTATCTCATGGTGAGCTTTCATTTGATGCTGTTAGCTATGTACAGTCACCTTTATATGTGCCTTCTGTTACTGAACTATTCTTGGGGTGCACTGTCTTTTGAGTTACCCTTCAATCATGTTTACCTATGCTCCCATCAATTCTAGATCCTTAAGATATGTTTCACATTATTTTAGTAGTCTTGGGAGAATGTTTTGGGTATGTAAATTATGGAAGTGGTGTTTGGGAATGAGGATGTGTCACATCAATTTCTGTAGCAGTTTACATTGTTATGTTATACATGTATATATGTGTATATATATATATATGATGTAACTATGAGTTGATGTAACTACTGGGATATGCATGAAATGGTGATCATGGCCTAGAAAAGCAAATTTTCTATTAAGGGGATGTTATTGGGGAATATGTTGTCATAACGTCATCCCACCAAGATATAGCAAGCACATTTTAATTCCTAAGATATGAAAATTGACTTTGAAGATGAAACTAAATGTGGCATTACGATGGCCCACTTTTTAACTTTGTAAAACCTCCTTTGTCACCGAGCAATAAGAGAAGACAATGATGGGTGACCTGCATTTGTCTCAAAACCATGAACTAAGAAGCACTGTTTTTTCATTCTGTGCATTTTATAATTCCTTGTGTTTTGACATTTGTTCAGATGCTAGTGGTGGAAGAAATTCTACTGCCATAAAGGAAAATGCTACAGGTCACCTTACAGAGAAAACTGCAGGCAAGGGACCCTTGGCTACTTCACAAGATATGAGAAAGAATGAAACTCCTGTTGCAAGGTGTGATAGGTGGTTATGACCTTATGCATGTGTATTATGTTCTGCTTCTATTGAAGCTCAAATCTTTACTTTTATCATGCACGGTAATTTGTATGTTGCTTTGAAAAAAGCTGACAACTCAGTGTTTTGTTAAAGTTGGTTTTTTTTTTGGCAGCCTGACTACTGCTGTATCTCATGAACCATCTGGTATTACGTCCCAGAGTACCATTGTTATGCATGACAATCATGCATCTGCAGGTGGAGGTGGTAATCAATCCAAGAAAACTGCTATTCTCAATAAGCAGGAGAAAACTCTTCCGGTTTCATCCCCCATTGATTCGATAAAAACTCCCCATGTTCCGGGGATGAAGGACATGCAACAAGACCAGATTCTGGAGTTGACTGATTATGCTGCATCTGTTCCTCCACCACCTGTTTCAGGATCTTATATCTCCTCTTCAGATCCTGTAATGTTGCCTTCTCAGGATTTACCACTCCCTAGTGCAGTGGGCAATATTCAACACGAAGTGGGAAGTCAACGAGCCCCCAGTGAACTGATTGATGATAAACTTACTGAGAACAAATCATCTTC
Organism: Scutellaria baicalensis; assembly: GCA_005771605.1. Taxonomy (NCBI): domain Eukaryota; kingdom Viridiplantae; phylum Streptophyta; class Magnoliopsida; order Lamiales; family Lamiaceae; genus Scutellaria; species Scutellaria baicalensis. The sequence goes on along the minus strand of CM016729.1, from coordinate 22,547,931 downwards.
CGCCACAATATGTATGCTAATTGCTTTTCTTATATATGTTTTCTCTTTCTCATATTATTGATTCCTTTCCTCAGTTTCACAAAAAGTACTAATGGTCTTTCTCCTTTTGAACTTTCTAATAGCTACTCCTGAGGTTGGTCTTACCAATTCACAACAAAAGATGCCAAACGATTTCCAGGGAGTTGGAAAGAATCAGCATTTAGAGCCTATACTGACTGCATCTTCTACTGTTGGTGTTTCTACTGTTAGTAGACCTTCATCTAATTATAACAATCGGTCTCAAGTTATTGGCTCACAAAAAGGTATGTACCTTGACTATGCAATACAAAAGTTTGTATATTGCTTTCATATTCTCAGTAATATGGCCAAATTTTTCCACATTGCTGAGTATTGCCAGACAAAAAATTCAGAATTTTTTCTTGTAATCAATCATTGTATATGCTTGAGTCCATAGGAATTACCATCGTGTTGTTGCTGATATGGTACTGTTTGGTTTTTATAGCTGATGTTATGATAAACTAATTCTTGGTTCAAGTTTGAAGTTGCACCTTTTGTCAGTAGTATATTATTTCCTATAAACTAATTTCCTATAAACCCAGGCACATAATTTTCTTGTAATTGAATTTTTTATGAATAAATTTTATTGTCACCATTATTAACCTTGAATTGGCGGATACTGTCAATCTTATAAATAAACACATTTTAGAATTGAAGTGGAGCTGCATTCAAACATATAATGGTGCTGATTTCTTAAAATTGATTGATTCCAATAATTGCATCTGTTGTAGACTGTGGGATTTTTGATATGAAAACGCAACTTTAATTACTAAGTACAATGGTGATGTGTATCTTTGAAACTGCAGGTCCTGGCAGAGAGTGGAAACCGAAGTCTGCAAATCCTAATATCAGTCCGGCTGCCACTGCAGCTCCTTCATCAGTGGTTTCTACAGCATCACAGCCAACTCCTGTTGGCTTCACTTCAAAAGATGCTGCTATGGAGCTGCAGAAGAAGTTGGAGGTCTCCCACATTTCAGAGAGCCAACATGTGATAATTCCTAATCACCTACATGTCCCTGAAGTCGAAAAACTTGGATTTTGTTTTGGAAGTTTTGATTCCATCTTTGCATTGGACTTGAAACAAAATGGTCTTCCTGGGAGTTTAAAGAGTCCATCAGTATCAGAATCCTCTGAGGCTATTGATGAACCTGTTAAAGAGCTAGAATTAAGGTGCCTTATATTCCCCAAGTATCTGATATAGTTGCTGATTGTCTTAAACATGTTGTCTCATTGCTAAGCTGTTCTTTGAATGCTCTTAACACCTGATCATCTATTGATTGCAAGTATCCTGAAGAATTGTTTTATCCCATGGGCTATGTATTTCACTGGGATATAGTTTTGGTTGTTGATGAACTTTTCTCTTCAAGTTGTGGTATGTGGGTGCATTTGTGTGTGGGATTCTGGGTTAAAAAAATAAAGATACAATTTATTCTGTTTCTAGATGTCTTTAGGTTCATGATATGATTTAGAATTAAGCTCGGAAAGCTTTTTTAGTAATTGAGGGTTGTGTAAATTGATGTAAATAAAATCGAGTCAGAAAACTGTGATGAAAACATGAACAAACAAAATGATCAATATGCCTTAAGACATAGCTCTGCTAGAGAACTCCTTTTTAACATGGTATTTGGAGGTGTTAGGAATAACATTACCTTGAAAGTTTTATGGTTAATAGAGGCATCAATTTATACTATAAACTTTTTGAAATTGAAAGTTATAATTTAGTTCTATAGAGAGTTCATTGATAATTACATGTTCCTTTGGTAGTTTCTGTGCATTGAGTGCCTTGCCTTTCTCTTTGTTATTTGAAAATTTTGTGCCCCCTTCTCATGATACTTCTGCTGTGTTTGTTTTCTCTGTTTTTATCCAATGCCTAACATTTCTTCTTATTCTTGTTTGCTGCCTTCATGCCTATTTTATATCTCTTCCCCCCTCTTTTCCAAATTATGCTTAGAGCTCTTTCTAGTCCCTGTCAGCAGCTCCTTTATCCTTACCTTTGTTTACGTCTCTGTCTTTTCTCCCTGACCAGTCTATTAATGACGACACACTATTAATTTAATGACAAAAAATTTACATATCCAAATATCTCTAGCACATTGTTTACACGATTCAGAACCAATTTAGGTCCAAGAACCAATCTATTCATTAAGGGGCATTCTGATCTCAATTGGCACCATTCCTGGCTCTTAATTTCTTGTTTTGGTTAGTGTTTATTCGTGTGAAAAATATTATAATTTTTCGTTTATGGTTCAGGGGCGAGCAGTCTCAGGCATTCTGCTTAAGAACTTTTTAGGTTTTTTTTATGTTTTTTTTCCATTTTTCACCAATCTTCTTTATTTCTGAAATATTGTACTTCCTGCTTGGTTACAGCAATCAGAATGAGTTAGTGGCTGCAGAGGACAGTGAAACAAAATATGCTGAACACTCCCAATCACCTCCACAAGAGCCAGAAAAATATTCATCTAGTGAGGTTGAAGTCTCATCCTCTATTAACCCTGATTTTAATGAGTCCAAGATGGAGGTTGCTCCTGGAAGCCATCAACATCCTGTTGTCCATAATTCTTCAAACTACGGTTTTGGTTTCATGCAACCAGTATTAAATAGCCAGCTTACAACTTCAGAAAGTTCGGAATCTCAAGCTCGTGATGCTCCTCGGCTTCCAGGCTTTGTTGTATGTCTTACTAGTCATTTGTTTGTTCATTATACCGTATAGTAACTTGACCTTAATTGCTAAAGTAACATGCATAATGTTTCATGTACCATGGAAGTATTTTTTCATTCCCTGTTTCTCTCTTTTTTTTTTCCCTCTTCAAATTGTTGGTGATACCATCGTTTTTAAGTCAACCATTAATGTCAGTTCTGTGTTATACAGATGCCACAATCTTTTGATCCAGCAAGCTATTATGCACAATTTTATCGTCCTGGCTTGGATAGTGATGGCCGCATTTCACCTTTCCATTCTGCTGGAGCTGCAAACAAGTATAATGGAAATGCTGCTTTGGTGTCTCCACAAACTTCTCAGAATCCTCAAGAGGTTTGGCTTTCAAAATCCCGATAGTTGTGCTCCATAAGTTTTATTTGAGAAATTTGGATAATTTGAATCTTGATTGGCATTATTATTTATTATGAGATGCAGTTTCGAAAAATTCTGTCATCTTGTATTACACTAAGGTTATTGTGAATTTAATTTTGACCTTTTGTGGTTGAAATTATCTTCCTTTGTTAGTTGTTTTTTTTTAAGAGAAAATTGCTGCTTTCTGCTTGCGATTACTCTTCGTATGTCTATTTATTTAACTTATTACACTCTTGCAGGTGATTAAGACTTTGTGTGCTCTTGTGATTAGTGTCGCTACAGTTAAATTTTATCAACCCGTCATTTTTAATAGTCAAATAACTATCTCCTCCCTCCCTCTTTTATTATTATAAGAACCTCCCCTCTAACTGTGCTTTACTTGGTCAACTTAAAAGTTTGAACAGGTGGCTTTACTTGTTAATTTTGAATTAATCTCCTCACGTAAGTTGACAAATTGAAGAATGGTCAAGACTCAAGTTGTCAATCTCTTAAGAAAACCATACTACCCCTAATTGTTGTGGATTCATTTACGTACTTAGGAAATGATTTATTTTTTATGTTTATGTAGGTCTCTTTGTTATATTCCTTAACTAAGTTGCATTACCCTGAACATCAGAATGTTTGTAACCCAATCTCATTTCTACTCTCCATTATTCAGGCTTCTTGGATCTTGTAATTGAGAAATAATCCTCAATTCCAGATTTATAATTCTTTGGACCATGCCAGCAGTTCAGTTTTGTTGATATGTTTTACACTCTTCTTGGTTAAATTTTCTTGTAATTGGCTGGCTTGGGGGTTATACAGCATTTACTTTTAAATAAGGTGTTATTATCATTGTTTCTTAAAGCATACTCTTTATTTACTCAATTGACGTAGTTCAATTGCAGGGTGGTGCCCCTCTGGTTTTGACCACAGCATCTCCGACACCACTTGTGACACAAGCTGCGGGGGTGATGCAGAGCTCCCTAACTGCAACCCAGCAGCCTCTTCCTGTCTTTCGGCAACCAACTGGTGTTCATTTACCTCATTATCCTCCAAACTACATTCCATATGGTCCCTATTTCTCCCCATTCTATGTCCCACCACCTGCGATTCATCAGTTCTTAAGCAATGGTGCATTTCCTCAGCAACATCAGGCAGGTGGTTTGTATCCAACTGCACCTGGGACAACTGCCAAATATTCAGTTTCACAATATAAGCAGGGATCAAATACAGGAAGCTCAGCTCCCATTGGATTGCCTGGCAACTATGGGCCTTATGGTCTTTCTGTTGCCAACTACACTTCCAGCTCAGCCCCAACTCCAGTTACTTCAACATCTAATGAGGATATTATTGCCCCTCATGTCAAGGAGAATAACGTCTACAGCAGCGGCCAACAGGTATTGACATTGTAAATGATACTTGTTCTGTTATAGTCTTTGTGAAATCAGCAAGTATTGTGAAAGGTCTCATGAACATAATTTTCAGATCACTTCGTCCCTAGAAGGTTGGATTATCTTGGTCCTCTCTACTGAAATAAGTTTAAAACATGACACTCATTCGGTCATTCCCAATATCTTCTAAGGGTCATAGATGCAAATGGTGCTGATAATCAGTAGTTCATTGATTTATGTACGAGTTGCTGGTATATAATAAAACAACTTATACTATATATAGACAAGGTTGAAGTTTGAGACATTATGGTTCGATGTCCACCTTGCTAGCTGGCATTTTTTTTTTTTCATCCTCCTTTGAGTTTTTCCTGACATGTTGGAAGATTTGTTGATTTTGCAGAATGAAGGTTCTGGTGTATGGTTTACTAGCCCTAGTCGAGATATGTCTACAATGCAGGCTAGTTCTTACTACAATCTTCCTCAGGGCCAGCTGGCTTTCACCCCAACACAGCCGGGCCATGGAACCTTCACTGGCATTTTCCATCCTGCACAGGCAGTGACAGCAGCAAATGTCCACCCTCTATTGCAACAATCTCAGGCCATTACCAACCCTCCTGTTGATATGGTGGGACCGACAGCCAGTGTTTACCAGCAACAGCCACAGCACACACAACTTAATTGGCCGAGTAACTACTAAGAAGGCGATGGATCTCTTCTCCCTTAAGGTAACGACAGACTCAAATCCCGACCCTTACCTGCTCAACGGGAATTCCAACAAGTTCTGATTTAATGAAATCAGAAGACACAGATGCCTCAACTGAGTGTAAATTAATAGAAGGGGCCGATAAAATTGGGCCGATATGTTTTTGTGGTCTTCCTGTGACTTGGAAAATAACCCTTTTAAAAGTTAATTGAGGCCAGAAAATGTGCCAAGCCGTCGTCTCTTTCTTGCTTCTCATAGATGATTTTGCAGTACTCTTAATATCATTGGGGAGCTCTTCTTCTTCTATAGGTGTTGGTAGAGAATTTGATTCTTTTCCTTTGGCATATTTTTCCCCTAGCTTGAAAAATTTAGAGGTATCGTAGACGGAGGATTGTGATGTTAGAGGTGTCGTCTTCGGTTTGTTTCTGCCTTCTCTTCTCCTCTCCTCTCCTTTATCTTTGTGATGTGTTGTTACCTGTAAAGTTAGAATATTTTTGGAAAGCAAGGAAGATATGTACTTATGTTACTCTGTTGTAACTGGCCTTGGCTTATTCTTATGGTGAATTCTAGAGAGAGAGAGAGACAGAGAGACAGAGACTTTTCTAAGACTTTAAATAATTTAAGAATTCAACTCTTCTGTGCATCACTGGTTTCATTCTGCCATTTTGTTTTGGATTAACTCCTTTTCCTTAATAATCAGATCCATTTTATGCATTTTTAGTCAATCTAAGAATTATATCATCTGAAGAATATGATATGTTATATTCTCTCTCTTAAAGATTGAAGATCCACATAAATTCTGTTTCTGCTAGTTTCTTCGTTTTTATCTGACTGATTTTTAGTGTGTCGTGTCTAATTAACATGCCTATTTATATATTTTTTTTAAATGAAAGATAAATCTGAAAAACTATTCTATAAAATATTAAAATGGAGTTTGGGTTGCTAATTCAATTAGGGGTAATAACAATGAGAAATGAAATCTTGTTTCAAACTTCTAATTCGATTGGCCATCCTTGTGCCAATTTTTCAAATTGGGGATTTGCCAATAATGAAACAATATATTTTTATCATACGTTTTTAAATAGGTCATTATCAATCTATTTTGTTTCATTTGTCACACTAGCAAAATTGCATATATAAGTCATCTGATTTATATTCACACGACCAAAATCTAACCTAATACTATTCTCAACAATCTCTTTGCAAGCAATTTATTTTTTTCCTTTTTAATAAGCTTGGGGAGTGTAAGGGGATAACAAATATTTCAAAAACTTACATGACCGTATTCAAATCTGGGTCATTACAATCTATAATTTAATCGATTTGTGTTTCTTATATGCTATGATTTCAAATGGAAATGACAAAAACAATAAAACACAACAAAAGTAAGACAGTAAATAAATATATTCAATCACCACGATCAGTAAATGTTGGTAAACATGAAAAACAATGATTATTAATGACATTTAACCTTCGATTGCAAACAGTTTATTAGGACCTATTAAGATTAAAATAAATATTACACTAAATAGCAAAAGAAAACACATGGACATGAAAATCGTTATTATTATTTTTCTTTCTTTTCCAGGGGAAATGAAAATCTTTTGTTGATCAAACTTATGTTATTATATTATCCATAAATGAATGTATAAGAAACTTAATTACAATTAACGCTATTATCCATAAATGAATGTATAAGAAACTTAATTACAATTAACGCTATTATCCATAAATGAATGTATAAGAAACTTAATTACAATTAACGCTATTATCACTCCTTGATTATTATTAATTTATAGAAATTTCACTATGAGTTCATCCTCTTAAAAAATCAAATAATGTGTACATTTTAATGAAACAAAATAGATTAATATTATTGGACCGAACTCATAGTTTGACAGATTGATTTACTACATAAAAAACAGCAACAAAGGTACAAAGAATTATTAATTTCTTAAGAAATATCGAGAAAATTAGATACTTTGTAATAAATATGAAAAATATGCATGAAATGATTAATTATCCTACCGGCTTCTTCCAAGCAACTAAATTAACTAATCTAAAAAATTCTTGAATTCATCGTTCTTCAAACTTCAAACACCATATTTCAAATCTCCAACATAATATAATCCATTCTAAATTGATTGTTCGACTAATTTTTAGAAACACAGACATGTTGAACAAGATCTTTGGCATCAGAAACTCTAATGGCATGGCAAAACCGACCGGCCCGAAAGAGAAGCAATCACGGGCCTTGAAGATCATCCATCCAGGAGGGCACACAGAGAGCTACTACATGGCTATCCCTGCAGCTAGTATCATGGAGAAGAATCCGCACTTCGTTCTGGCCCGGCCCGAGATCTTTAGGAGGCCATGGGACTCCATTGTCCGGGCCGAGGATATCCTTGTCCCGGGCCAGAGGTACTACCTCGTGCCTCGTAGGACTGTGAGGAAGCTCAGGCGTAGAATTGGGAAGACGAGTGGGAGTGGGAGGGATAAGGTCTTCTGTGAAACGGCCTCTGATCAGTCGAAGGATAGTGTATCCTCGTCCGTTAGTGGGATTCTTGTCAAGCCCGGGCTGAAGGTGAAGGCCCGAAACCTACACGTGAGGTTCTTTGGCATTGAGACCAACAATCAGCTGAAGCCGGGTTCTGCTCTGAAGGCCCGAAATGGAAAAAAGGTAAAGAAGAGTTCAGAGGAGAAGCCCGATCAGGTGGATGAGAAATACAGAAGGGCCCGAAATGAATATGCATGGGAGCCATCTCTTCATTCTATCACTGAATGAACCAAGGTTTTCTGATTTTGATCATGCTTGATTTCTATTTTGATTGTGAGTTTGATCTTATGACTTCGATTTTTTCATTACAGATTGTTAACCATTTCTTGTTAATGAATCGAATTATCAGTTATTAAAATTTAACTCGAGTTTATTACGATTAATCTGAATCTTTTTGATAACAAATCTATAACTCAACTTTTGTAAGAATATGAAGATAAATGAGTTCAAGTATATGAATGTCCCATATGAATATTAAATAATGATTAAGCCTTATGTGAGATAGTCTTACAGATCATTTTATGTGAAATGAGTCAATTTAGAACCCACAATTAACACTTCACAATTCATATGCAAATTTATGAAAATGAGTTTAATTAATCTCTCTGTGAGACCGTGTCACGTGAGCTTTTGTGTTAAATAATTAACCTCTCTCTCAATTACTTTTTTTTTTCACGATTTTTACATGTTAATGGAGTTGGAGCAATATAATGTGAAGGGATACCTTTTAACCTAAAAGTGCTAACCCTTTTTTTTGGTATTGTTCATATATCTAGAAAAAGTATCCCAAATGATATGTGAGGTGTGAGAAAATGTTTGGTAGATCCAACATGGATCATGCAATATAGAGGAAATTTCAGGTACTTTTTCTTATCAAGGGAAAAAAAGATTTTTCCTTTCTCCTAACTTACATTAATTTTGACCTAATTTTATGTTTAAAAATGCCACTTTTTGTGGGAAATTAGGTGCCTATATTTTTCACACATGTTGCACTATTCTCTTAGAATTATGATTAACCAATAGTTTGGAAATCATACCATGTCACATTGCCAAACCTATACCTTTTTGTACCTTAATTTGGTCATATGGGAATACTATATATTTTATTACTTTTAAATTCTTTTAATATAATTGCTTTTTTCTTTTTGGTTTTATGAACCTTTTAACCTGTATATCATACTATCGTAGGTATCAAAGATACAATTAATATGTAGGTTTTTTTTTTTTTAATAAGCTAGAGAGGAGTGGAAGAGAGGAAATAAGAAATACTAGAAAACTTGTATGGTCCTGAATTTGAACCCGAATCATCACAATCTGCACAATAAGATGAAATATCACCTGTGTTAAAAGCCTCATAGTTTAATATGTAGTTTGCTTGTTCTTGATATTGAAAATTAAGTGAACTTAAAATGGTATGTGCTTTAGTACAAAGTTGGAAGCAAAGTACAATTACAAGAACAAAGAAATTAGTGGGTGTTTATCTTATTAGAAAATAAGATATTTATATCTATCTAATAGAAATTAGTCTTTTAAACAAACGAAAACAAATTGGTGGGAGTTTGTTTTATTAGATTATAACATGTGTGTGATTTATGATGTGTCATGGTTAGGATTTTGATCTAATTCCATATTTCTTAAGGCAATCTCAAAACCACAATACCTTTTTTCTTTCTTATTTATAGAAACAACGTGTTTATATACACAACCAATTAATAAACACCACAAATTATATCTATAATTTAGACATGTATATACTATAACGGTGTATTTTTACCACATCGTACCTAATAGATTAAGACAGATTTAGAATTTTATTTTAAGTGGTGCAAAATAAATAAATATATGTGTATATATATTATTTTTCATATGGTCGAGTGCTAAATTTACATAGTAATGGTCAAATTTTTACAGAAGATGTGAGGAAGACCTCTTATAAATTAATAATATATATGAACAATACGCGAAAAAATTACATGAATAAAAATATTTCTTTTTACACATACAAATGTTTCTGTTTACTTTTAGTTAACACTATATAATAACTATCAAACAAAAATAAAAATATTGAGATGGAAGAAAAGATTCATTTTATTAGTCATGTCTTCTGCTTTTTACTTGACGTTCAAACTTAATATGTCGATTATTTATTTATTTTTTATCTACATGGTGCCTATTTGAATTTGAAATTTTAAAACTAAATCAATGAATTGTTGAAATTATTTTAGAAGTTTATTCTTTAATATTGAGGTTACTTATTAAGTTGACTTCCATTTACACCATGAACTTAAAACGTGAACATCCTAAATCACCAATTTATAATTCATATCAGTTTGATACATAATTGAGTTTTTCGAATTTCAATTGCGAATATTGTGTCCATGTGTATAAATAAATAATATGTGATTCGAACTTCAAATAAACAACGTGTCACTTGACCTATCGTTGTATGTAATCGAACTAAAAACCAAGAGTTTTCGGCATTATAGAACTAAAACTAAAAAAGTATGTTTGCTTTTATCCTCCCATATCTATCAATGTCGAAGAGATTAATCATTGTAGAAGACAATTTTCCCAAACTGAAATTATTTTGTCTATATTACCACCATTTCCCACCTATTTTTTGAATAACCTATTTGCAATTAAATTAAAAATTGATTAAATTTATTTACATATTGTGGTCACCATATGCAAGTGTTGAAGACATTCGAACATCAAATATTTCGTTTATGTCGACCAATGTAGAGTATGAATCTATTTAATTCAACACAAACAGTAATTATTAACAAGATAATTAAATAAAAATTCATAAGATTGTATAAAAAATATATAATTTGGGAAAGATATTCAATCTTGACCACTGGAAGAGGAACTTATCGTCGAAAAGAAACCAATTTAATCACCAAACATTTCGTTTTCGAACTTTTATCCACAAGGATTGGACCATACCCCACTTGTCCACTCTCATTGCCTCATATATATATATATATATATATATATATATATGTGTAAAAAAAAAAAAAAAAACTTATACGAGACTGACTCTGGAATATAAATCCGTGGGACAAAGTCCAAATACTCACAAATCAACCCCGTTTAAAATAAATAAATAAAACTATATATGAGTTATAATTTACTCATCTGACAAAAGTTGTTCTTTAAATTAAGACTATCATCACAATACATATTAAAGTGTCCACCACTGATGTGTCATAATTCCAACACAATTATTGATTTCAAATCACAAAATTCAAAAGAATGAAAATTTTACACATCAGCAATGGACACAAAAAGACGTCCCAACGACTGGTAGGGGGCCATTATTTATCATCAAAACTAAGAAACTATGATATTAGTTTGTGTAATGAAGGGAGGGTACTAGGCAGAAAAGGTAGCATTTATTTATGAAAAAAGAAGAAGAAGAAGAATAGGTAAAGGGGGCTATCAATGAATGATATATTATATTCCAATTTGCCACCTGCTCATATAATTGATTTGTTTGGGCACACGAGAAAAGTTGTATCAAATGTTAGATATAACACACTTTCATACCCATACTCATCATGCTCATGGAACACAACAAACCTACACTCATCTTTCTCTCCCTATTTAACCCTCTTCTTCCACATCAACTTTATCTTTCTCTCTCTCTCTACAAAATCTAGCATGGCCACAGAATTATCTTCTTTATCTCAGACTTCAATTACCACCAAAGATGAGTTTGAAGGGCTAGAAGTTACCGAGTTTGATGCGAATGCACTGTGGGAGTTGCTTTACGACGAGCCAGTGGAGGATGAGGTAGAGAGTCGTGGAGGAGGAGCTCCCATGCAAGCTATGGAGGTGGTTATCGAGCCAAATCTGGACTTGGGGGATGAGAGTTACAGCCCTCTCGATGACATCAACAATGAAGATGTTCAATATTTGAACTGGCTTCGTGTTATGGAAGAGACATATGCACCATGCAATGATGTGGGAGGGTGGTTTGGAGGGGCATGCATGGAAGAGATGATGAATGTGAGTGTTGAAATGGGAGACTATTCCCTTTCACACAGTGCTATTATGAATGATGAGATTGGGTACATAGGATTGTGGCAAGATAATTAGTATTCATGGCAGGAATTTCTCGTCCTTTCGAAAACAGAAAATGGCGTAACTAGGGCTTCTTCAAGAACACTATTAACTGTAGCAGATGTATGATTAATAAACTGTCATTGGCTACATATATACATCAATTGTTTCCTCACTTCTATAAGATATGGTAACAATCTAGTTTCTAATGATACTTTCATTGGTTCGACAGTATTGTTCACAACTGTAGCCTATGTTTCGTATTGGATTAACCTAACAGCAACTAGAGAGCAGCAGAACAGACATAAATGCTATAGTGAAAGCATATAAATGATGATACAATCTCATTATAATGATAAGTTATTAAGCACAACATTTGGTTTGACATGTCTTGGAGACAAATCATTACCAGAATCAATATGAAGTTGCGAAATAAAGGGGTCCTAGTTTGTATCAGTTCCTCAGTGTTTCTTCGTGTTTGTGATTAGAAACAAAAATGTTCCCTACAGGGAAAGAAGCGAAGGTGGAAAATGGAGAATGCAAACCTGAGGCACGTAATTTCCAGTACAGGTTAGATATCTTTGGAGCCAACGTTAAACTTGGCAATGAAAAAGCCGATAGTATCAAGTTGTGAGGAAGGATCAAATCTCTGGACAAGATCCTCTTCACCAGGTCTTAACCATTCCCTAAAAAATTGGACATCAAAATGAATTAACAGATTTAGCTTTCGTAAGAGTAGTGGCGATAGCAAACTTCTCAGCTCAGATAAAAGCAAAACGAAGCGGAAGTGAGAAATTAAGCTCTACACCATCACATGCAATAAAGTACTTCGCAAAAGTTTTCAAAAAAATTCCATGTCTTGTGTCTGCGTCGTGCGATGTCTATGCATCTAACAGTCACAATTTTTAAAACTGTGTTATTTTCTTTACTCCATTTGCAACAAATATGCTTCAGAAAGAATCATGTGACACCACTCAGGGTAAGGAACACACTGAAACTATTCAAGAATCAATTCTTCAAATAGTTCTCAGTGTTCTGCTCCTTCTCATTGGATTTACATTATTATTATACTATATACAAGGATATGAATCTTGATTCTACATTTAGGGAAATTTAATACAACATGCCAGATAGAAGAACTTACTCATGGTATCCATCTGAAAGTTGACAAACTCCAACAAGGCCAGGTCCTCCCACTTTTGGATGCTGTAATGTGTTAAAGATAAATGCAACAATCATTATTTATTTACCAACTTTAAGTAATGCAATGTGTATCTTGCTTTGTAGTACCAATACAGTCCAGCAAATGGACACCTCTAATTATCATTAACATGTTTAGTATAATTGTTGCAGCATTTTAACAAGTCATCAGTTGTTATCCTGTCATTAGGATTTTTAGCTAATGACGTATAATAAAGAATATCGATTTGAGTTGGAATGTTGAAAATTTGCTAAGTTCTAGACTTCTAGCCTCTAGAGTATGGAATTTAGGTCCAGTTGACCAACACAAAGTTTCACATGAAAGTTGAGACAGTTGTAACTTTCATGTACTTCTCCAATCATCATTAATTTACTGTATGGAGAGTGGAGGCATTCCCAGGGTGAGGAGGCAGGAAATAGAAGCTGAGTTTTGGCCCTTTGGGGCATGACGTTGATATAAGACTATGAAACCCCTATTGAACAAACAGCTGATTAATAATAACTCTTGATATCGTTACACCAGCTATTTATACTCTTGACATCTTATATGGAGAAAAGGAAATCTTTTTAAAGGGTACAAAGATACAATAATGTTGTGCAGAAAGAGAGAATCTTCGACAAGGTACATAAGTGAAAACTAAGGGATAGGAAACATGAAGTCCATTAATGTCCTTTTAAGTACAATCAGACAGCATAAGGGAGCTCTTAATTTAACAGAGTAGTAATGAGACACAACAGCACACACATTTAGATAAAGACAACTAAGAAAAGCAAACCATGCCCACAAATAATATATCAAGCTTCAAACTTGCAAGTATGGCTAGAGAAAATAAGAAGCATCCACAGATTCTGGCTGAGAATAAACTATAGCCTTTACGAGCTAACCTGTGATGCCAACGAGAGAAACTTGTATGTATCCAATGCATATCTAACCAATGCTTCATTTTCACCAGGGTTTATTGTACACCTGCAATTAGTAACAATCATAGAATATGGTCCAAATATAAGTAAACAATGCAAGTATTGACGATTTCCTTGATTAGAAGAAGCGATCAACAAAACTGCACAACATTGAGAAGATGTTAACATACTGACACAAATGAACATGTTGATAAGAATGCTTACGTTGAGTACACAATAACTCCACCAGAGCGAACTAGCTGCACAGCCTGGTCAAACATCCGCCTCTGATATGTGGCATGGGTTCGCAATGATTCCACAGTATCCTACAAAAATTAACAGCTCAGAGAACAAAAATTAGCCAAACAACAGAGAATAAAGAAAGAACATATAATCCAAGAACTACTTAACATTTCTCATAAAGTAAAGATCACTGCCTTCTCATGCAAAATCTGGGAGCTTGAGTTTTTCAAGTTGGAAAAGAGCACTTTCTAAACTGAAAAGAATTTCTAACTCCTATGCAAAGACTTCAGAGAATTAGAAAGCATTGGTCTCAATATATTAACTGCGCTAAAGGTAAAGCAAACAACAATGTAGAATAGTAGATGTAAAAAAACCAGTAATTGCTATCGGTATCATGAATATTTAAAAGAAAAAACTCTAAATCTGATTCTTGCCAGAGCAATTTTCTACACATGGTAACTATAATAGCACAGATTTCATTTATTGCATATTGTTAAAATAAAATTAAAAGATTTAAGTGCTCAATAATTCATCAATCTTAGGTTGATATTCATTTAAAACATGAACTTTGGACATTAACACCTCAAATCACCAACATTGAATCATGTCGATTTGATACATAATTGGACATTGAAATTTGACTTAAAGTTGTTTTTTTTTTTTAATGAAATTAACCCTAATAAACAATAGAGATAATGTATCATTTTATGCATGGGTACAACAATGGAACCAGAGGTAACTCAATTTTCTCAAAAAGTTTAAAATTAAAAACAGGTGGGAAATGTGCACATTTATATGTATACTAAAGTCCATGCGTAGAATTCCTATAATTGTTTATATTGGCAGGTAGTATTATAGAAAAAGAGTTTAAAACGAAATTCCTGCAAAAAGAGAAACAAGCTAACAACAGTTAAAATCAAGATTCTTTTTAATCCCGTTCCCTTGCAATTACAAAATTATGAATCACATTCATGAAATGATAAAACTATAAGTCACATCCATATAATAATAAAACCGAGCCACATAAGTTCATTCTTGCCAACAAAAAATGTTGAATGACCACCTCATTTAGTATTAATATTTTTAACACGCCCTCACATGCGGATGAGTTGTGTTCTAATGAAGCATGCACATGATCTTTTTTTTTTTTTATAATTGAGTAATGGTGAGTTCTAATAAAAGCTTGTGCAGTTGGAGAGCATAATCATTTTGTACCCCTCAAAATATAAACATTCTTCCTATGTTCCCAATTCTTTAATATAATCATTTTCTATAACCATCTTCATCTAAGAATCACTTTCCTCCCCCGCAACGCAAGTGATTAAAAAAAAAAGTGCAAAACATAGGGAAAAAGAAGTTGTCAATTAAAGTTCATAGGAGACATGAAATGATTATAAAATATAGATTATATTGTTAACATTATATACCAATGCGAGTATGTCAATGAGAAGTTTGTGATATTTTTTGGTTTCAAGTTTCAGTATTATCAAAGGATTTACAAGGTTTTGTTGACTTTTTTGTCAAAACGAGTATAGCTAGGGTCCACATCCTGAACATTGGGGTTCAACATGCCATTATATACAGTTTGTAAATGATGGTTCCCATTAGATATTTGTTATTTGAAATTTATAGTATTATATTAGGGGTGATTTTAATAGTGGCATGCCCATTGATGATGTTTGAAACTTATAGTACTTTATTAGACGAAATAGAAAGTGGTTGGACTAATATAAAACTAGAGAGATTGCTGTTGAAAAGATAAAACAAAGAAGCACATTGTTTCCTTTGATTAAACCCTTTAATCTTAGATATATCAGATGTAAAGATCAACTTGAAGGATGCTTTAGTCAGATGTAATTAAGCTTTGCACATCTAAATCATAAAACAAAGGTTCCCAATTGGATGCGAGACAAAAACAATTCTATCAGGATACAAGAACAGACACCTAATTCATGTTATATACATGTTGAGTTCAGATCATGTGACAAAAAGAACCAGAAGAAATAATACAGAGAGGTATTAAACAACAGGCAGATTTCGTTACCTCTCCAGCAAACAATCGAGGCCTCAAACCAAGAGCAGAACAAGGAGCATCAAGGAGAACTCGATCAAAACTGTTAGGCAAAAATCCATTGGACTTTTCAACTCTTCCACCTAACGAGTTATTTCGTCCAGGCCCATTTTTCATTCTTCGAATGTTTTTCCGGAGCTCAGCTCTACTGGTGTAATTTCCATTCCTTAATTGATCAAGGGTAGCTGCTTTAGCCAATTAAGACGAGATGAAAATAAATAGAAGAATGAGAATGCTGTTGTTTTGAGCATGAATACAAAACAGAGAGAGGAAAGAAACATAGACTTTAATTGCCAAAATTAGTTTTCACACCACAATAGCCTGAAACTTGAAAATAATGTTATCTGTGCACTATGTGAAGGCTCTTCAGAAAACATTTTCAAAATAATACACCCAGTTCAACTTTATTTTCAAAAGCTGGCATCTCTTTTATTTCCCCTTTCAAAGTGGCTCTGAATCACATTATGTGCGTGAGTGTATTGTGAAATATAAAATTGCATTTAAGGAACTAGGCTTGTTTGCTTAAAGCACATTGTAGCTGAGTTTATTGCAAATGCTACCAAACCATGTGTACATGACAACATTACAACAAGTTTGCTAAAATTACAATAACTTTAACTCACTGAACCACGTAGTATATATTAGGAAAAATCACTTGAAGAAATGATTATCAAGATGCCAAACTATATAGCATCAATATACACTGATGACAGGGTTGGAGGTGTTTCTGGAGGATTGTAGTATCAATAAAGCAATCCAAGCAATAGTATCACCAAAACCACTCAAAACCGAGAATGAAAAATTCACAGAAAAAATGTCCCCAAACAAAACATGAAATTCTAAAGACATAAACAAGAACTTTTGTGGCATTCAAGAAATAAACTCACCATGATCACAACCTAAGGTAGGGTCCGAAATGCTCTCTATTCCTGATTTCGATGAATCTGAGTTTTGAATGCTCTCTTTCTCCCCACACTGTGGAGCATCCTGACTATCAGTTTTATTTATTTGCTGAACAGATTTCAAAGCATCAAGTTTATAAGTAGTTATACACTTTAAGCCCAACTCAGCAGCCAATTTCTGGATGTCAAGAACCTGTAACATGTCAATAAAAAGATAAAATATATTGCAATAAAATAAGTTTACAGGAAACAGAAATCCATCTTAAGGGCAGTGCACACACAAACATCTAAAGGGCAGTGTTTCATTCTCCAGTCTCTATATCTCCAGCCAAAAAAAAAAAAAAAGATATTATTTAATGCAGTGAGCCTATAACTGGTACATCTTTCCCTATTTACAATAAGGACACATAAGTATTGCATTTTTCTATTTGTCAAGAAGATAAACAAATTTCATGCTTAAAGAAAACTTTACTTTCTACTTCATAGTATGCAAGGAGTTAAACATGAAAACTTTGAATAATCACAGCATCAGAAATTCTAGATGCCTTAGTTTACCAACAGCCCGAGCAAGTTCTTCACATTGGATTCAGAACATATAAGAAATAATTTCAGAATGATGACGATCAGCCAATATCAAAGCCAAGAACCCAATGGCACTGACATTACACCAAGCCCATAGAACTATCACAAAAAGGTTGTAATTTCTGGAGCAGTAAACAATTAATAAGATTTACAGAACCCTACATAGCACAGCTGAATTTTCAGATTTCAGCTACCTACATTATATAAAAGGTGTCATGCCACTTGATCGTATATTGAGATGGCGAAGACCTGGCAGAGAAACTTAAATAATTACAATTCACCCTTTAAGTTCAGAAGGTGCACCTTATTGTGAGATCGGTCAGCTGCAATAACCTCTCCTTTGTCCTTCATAAGAATTGCAATGGCAGTGGTTTTCCCTCCAGGAGCTGCACACATATCTAATATCTTCTCTCCCTCTTGAGGATCTTCAACAAAGAATAGGATGGGGCAACTTAGCAGGGAAAAACAAAAAACACCAGCAGGTCTAACAGATGACACAGTAGCTCTCTGAATGAAAAACTAAGAGTTGATATCAAAATGCAACCTGTGCTCCAACACTTTTTTCCACTTGGTGCTAAACCCTTTTTTTATTTTTTAATCAGATTGCTTCACATACTTAACAAAACATTCAGCTTGCTAACCAAACTCAATTTGTTGACACATTTTCTTGGAAAAAAAACAGCCACTGGAAAACTCGAAAATGCAATCCACCTCCAAACATCAGCCCAAATGGCCCTCTTTCAAAGCCAAATAATAATCTTAAGTAAATTTCATGATTCCCATTCGATTTAATCCTAAATCGAACAAAAGATGTTCATTGTGGCTTCAATTCAGACTCAAATCAAATGGGAATCATGAAATTGACTTAGGGTTATAGACTTTGAAGGAGGGTCATTCGCTGTATGACTCATGCATTTTGGCTCATGTTTGAAGGTGGATTGCATTTTCGAGTTTTCCGATGACTATTTTAAGCCGGAAAATGAGTCAAAAATTAAGCTCGGCTAGAAATCTAAAAAATTCATAAAGCATGGATGGCAATTTGGGGGAAAAAAGGGTTTAGCCACCAAGTGGGAAAAAGTACAACAATACAAGTTGCATGCTGATATTAGCCTAAAAACTAATAAGCATCTAAATTAGGTCTGCAATTACTCTCATACTCTGATGGTGCAGGAGCAAAATCAAGTTACTGTAGAAATCATCGACTTTAAGTTTAACTCAGGAAATGAAAGAAACACTGATAAACATTGCAAAAAGTATCCATGCACCTAAACTAGCAGACCAGTAGATTACATACCTAAGGCATGTGCAGCGATGATGCTAGGAAGGTTCTGAAGAAATATTTCACCCTCGAGTAAACCTGCAATCTCAATGAAATATATTCAAATAACTGATCATCAAGCAAAATAATAAAATTATGAAGTTACAGAAAAAATAATGGCTGACAAAACAGAGAGTACCCTAGCTCAATATTCTGTGGGGATCTTCAAGTTTTCAATTCTATCTATAGTCTATGAATAACAAATCTTTACTTGATTTAGATGGAGTAAATAAACAATACATACTCTTATTAATTTCATGAATTATCCAAGATTATAGACATAGCTTCACAGCATCAACGCCCCCCTCCCTCCCTCCCACCCTCTCGCTTTCATTTCTCCTTGTATGTTGCAGAGATGAGACCAGACATATATATGGAAGAGCTCATGGTGCTCAGATTGATGATTAACTATTTTCTGTGATGGTATTGCTGTACATTAAATTTATAAACCAAAATCAATGAGACTATAATGAGAAAATGAAGCCAACTAATCATGCTAATAGTTACACTTTAGCACAGTAAAGATCTATTTTTAGCTCAAATCATCTTATATTTTAACTCTGAAAGTTTTTTTATATTCCCCAGATTCTTTTTCAAACTCTTTGAAAACGAATGGAACATCATCCACAGACCTATATGCTACTACAGCCACAAGGAAATTTAATAAAGAATAATCTATAAATATATTTGTGTGTGTGTGTACTCAAAGATACCTAACTGCATGCATCTACTACA
This sequence comes from Scutellaria baicalensis, assembly GCA_005771605.1. NCBI lineage: Eukaryota > Viridiplantae > Streptophyta > Magnoliopsida > Lamiales > Lamiaceae > Scutellaria > Scutellaria baicalensis. The sequence continues at coordinate 22,528,155 of CM016729.1, read as the reverse complement.
CGGGTAGGTTTGCAAAAAGAATTGAGCTATACCATGAAATGAAGGTAGATTAAACACTCTGTTATCCATGTCTAAAGCAACTCCTGAAGATTCCCGGAACATCCCAGCTCTGGACATCATAGTGGTTCCTCGACCAATATACAGGCCATTCCGTTCAAAATAATAAGGATCTGCAAAAATGTGAAGTTGTCCATCCTTAAAAGTTTCCAGGGTAGTCTTTATAAACAATACAGCCAAAATAGGAAAGTTGTGACACTAAACAAAGAGCTAGGGAATTGAATTAATAGGACGTAACAGAAACGAATAAAAAATCCGTAACAAGTAACTTAGTATGGTGGTCCCCTTATTCAGTCGAATTCGTTTTCATTTAGACTCAGTAGAGCACATAGACTCAAGAGAGCACATATCTTTATATATATATATATATACATATATACATATATATATATATGTATATATATATACATATCTTTATATATATATATACACATAAATATACATATCTTTATATATATATATATATATATATATATATATATATTGAGATTATTTTTCTGATAAGTACCATCTTAGACTTTGTTGTATCAAGTTAATAAAGTTTGTTTCTTATTCTAAAAACATGTTGAATTGTGATAGAGATGAAGTTGATAGTTGATGCATGGACAAAAAATGTGTAATCATATCAAATAACAAAAATATTTATTTAAGACAGAAAAGAAATCAGAAAGAGACAGATTTTGTTGCTTGCTGTGACAAATAATGCATGGACAATGTTTGTTCTAACAGACAAGAGTGTCAGAACTATTCATGCAAGATCTCAAATATGGAAATCTGACAGCTTAAATCAATAACTTTAGCATGCAGCCTGGTAAGCATAAGTAGAACCTATTCTGACAAGTCCTTATTAGAAAGGAAGAAGGATGAAAGGAGACACAGAAACTAGCTTGAAAATAAGGAGGCAAGGGATTTTTTTTATGGTAAGCAGGCACAACTTTGTACAGGCAATCCAATACCTGACTACCCTAGCCAGTAATTATCATGGAGACGAAAATCTAAATGAGGGCATATAAGAGCAAATCCATTTTTACTAAGGGAAATATAATTCATTAGTTGCCTGAGACAACACATCAGTTGGTTCTTAAGTGATGGATGACAAAATTAAAAGTCACGAGCATCCAGCATTTAAAGGAAAGAAACATCAAGCTTTTCATTAAAGAATCAATAAGACCATATCAAACTAAAATGAATAACTATGGCACATATACTCTTTAAATTTGCAATTTGTGTGACCAAGCTATATGCTCACCATAAGAAAAAGTATGTGGACTATTCTTCTCGACAGTAAATGTGGATAGCTGCAATTACTAAGTTCAGTATCATTTCAGAATCTCCATTTTGACAATAATAATAACCAAACCCTATCACAAAACCAAATTTGAATGGGATTGGTATGGTGACATTTTTTGACAGTTCCAATAATATGATCATTTAATGGACTAAAAAGATATTCATATTGAAACCCAAGGCCCCTGAGATATGCTAAGCTGACAATCGTAAAAGAGTAACAAACAGAATAAAAATTATGATAAAAGGGACTGAGGGTGAATGTATCCTTGCCTGTTTCTGATCCCTGTAGTATAGTTCCACGTGTAAAACCAACTCCCCATCCACCATCGGCACCCGGTTGCTCCACAGAAACTGAAACTGCTACTGGTTCATCTTTCTCCACATGAGCACTACAGGCTAAAACACCAGGCACATACACCTGAACATAAAGTATCACAAATTGGAAAGGAAAAAGTCACGTTTTTTCTTTTCTTTTCTGTGTGTGATGTTTGTTATAAAATGCACAAATATGATAACATCCAGTACAAATACTAGAAGATGTCATGGTACTACAAACAGCAAGGGAAAAAAAAACAATGCATTGAGTAGATGGGTTCAAACAAAACAGATATACTTTCAGTGCCAGAAATGTGATTTTGCTATCATTTCCCTTTTTTAACATTTAAAAAGAGAGAGAAAAATGCTTACTTACATGAGCACCACGAAGAACTGCTTCAGCACATTTCCGGCTCACAATCACCTCTTTAGGAGGTCTGTCTTCCTTGTACCCATAATCAATAGTGTGCGGTCCTGACCCTTTAACAAAAACTACATACTCTAAACCGAGTATCTTACATTTCGAAATACCATTGGTTTCTTCAGCAGCATGGCTTTGCCAACCTTTTTCCTGTAGTGTAGCCAAGAGCTTCTTGATAACATCATCACTTGTAGACTTGAGTGTATTCACCCGTATACAAGAGTAACATGATGGTTGCCTGACAAAAGTACAAGAAACAACTTCAAGAAGGCAAAGTTCGATCGAGAAAAACAACAAGCATCCCCAATGTTTCAAAATTATAATGATGTTGGGAACCCACAGGCACATTCCTGGCCTAGAATATAACAAAAGGCCGCATTTTTAACTACAGGAAACATACCAACCAATAACTCTTGAATGATATATTAATATAAACATTGATCACAATTATCAATCTCAGCTAGAAATTTTCCCAAGAAGGATTTTTTCCCTCAAAAGAAATATGAGAAATGAGACAACTCCGATAACAACACAAAGGGCTGGGAACAAAACCTTAACTCCTCCATCACATATACAGAAATACTGCCGGATAACTTGGAAGAATTCCCTCTAAACACAACACATTTGGGGAACAACTCTACACTTGATAACATGGTGGCGTTATTATATCACAGTTTGCAGAATCAAATAGCCAAAATAAAGTCTGGCTCAACAAAATTATTGAATCAAGAAAATGAGGATGTTACAAGAACCTTATTCAACCACCAAAGCACAAGCACTGAAGCATGCATTCAATACATTATATCAAGAACTGCCCAGCAAATTTAGACTTCCCATAAAATTTGGGAAAAAAAAAAAAAAAAACAAACACAGAGAGAGCTAAAAGTACAGACGTGAGGGCCTTGGAAATTCGAGCAAAATGGTCAGCTCCATAGGCTTTAACGAAGTATTCTTCAACTTGAGGGTTCCAACGCAATGTTGGGTTGTAACAGTACCGTTCCGATGGATCCATCTACACATAAACCAAATCAATCAACGCATTCACACACAAAATCAATATATAGATATATAGAGGGGTAAGAATGAATGAATGAATACCTTGGGAAGAGAGGGTTTATGGTGGTGGAGAGTGAGAAAGGCTCTGCAGAGGGTTTAAGAAAGATCCTTTCTTTCTTCATTCAATCTTTGTCCAACCCAACTGCCCATTTCACCATTCTTTTTATTACCCAGTCATTGCCCTTTTTTCTTTTTGGCTGGTAACGGTTTTACGAATTTTCTTATGTGAAACGGGTTGATCACTAATCCACACCGATACCTTACATAAGAATTTTTATTTGTAAACTATCCATGAGACCGTATAATTTTCGTAAATGTTTTAGTCCATAAAAATTTTTATGAGACGATCTTACAAATAATTTTTGCAAGATGGATTTATACGTGAAATGTGGATTATGGATTGACCCGTCTCACATGAATTTTAGTAAAAATATTTAGTCTGTAAAAATTTGTGTGAGATGATCTTACAAACGTTTTCTGTGAGGCGGATTTATATGTGAATTGTAAATGTAAATTGTGGATTAATCTGTCTCACATGATAAGATCTGTCTTATGCAATATTCACACTTTTTAGTGATATCATAGAATTAATAGATGTTCGCCAAATTGTAACAATTATTTGACATAGCACATTTCTTTGATTTGGATTAGATATTTGTCTTTGATTTTGCTTCATGTTATTGTTTGTTTTGTGCTTCAATTTAAGTTGTTTTAGAATATAAATTTGAGGCATTCTTTTCCAAGATTTTTTTTATTACCAGTTATATATTTGGAATATTTATAGTTTATGTACCACATTTCTTTCAAATAATTGCTCCTATAATGGATTAAACCAACTTAGATACTCATAAATGTATGGGTTATTTGAAGTTAGTTTGTTTTGGAACTCATTCTTTGACTAACAATAGTTGACTATTGTAGATATTATAGATAATGTAAAAATAAAATTTTCCTTTCCTCGTCTGTCGTCTACCATTAGCATATGGTCTTTTAGTGTACTAGGTGATATGACACCCTTGCCGTGACTAAGTTTATCAAACCTTTCACCAGAATTGCGAGGATTGGACAAAAAAGTTGTGACCGGTTGTGATTTGGGTGGATCGACCCACCCCACAACCATCCAAATATATGTCTAAGTGTCATAATATGATTTGTAGTGTCAATAAGTAGAAGGATGCATGGCTTCATCAATTTGGTGAGTTTCATTAGGTTGGACATTGCAAACATAATTTGTAGTGGTGAGGATGATTCCAAGTTTCATCAATGTATATGATAGCAATAATGTAGGTCAATAAATCTTCAAAAATAGTAAATGAGTTCACATGCAGATAAATTGTTCATTTGAAAAAACTACCTGTCGATTAAAATTGGAAAAAAAAAATTCATGTTATATTTATTAATTTTCAAAAAAAAAACTAGACTGAAATTCCCTTCTCAACCTGTAACAACAGGGGGTGAGGGCGGTCCTGCCTCTCGGATTCACCTCCTGGTTACATTTAAGGCATGTTTCCGACACCCTCATGTGATTAGACCTTCTTCGCGAACCTCTTTTCGATGTCGTCTTCTTTGCGCCCTTCTCCTAATGCCGCATCCCTATCCTATGAAAGATGAAGAAGCTTGAATTCTTTCTGGTTAAAGAATCTCTTTCTAGTTGCTCTGGAACAATTAGGAGATTCTCTAGAAGAAATACGGGCTTCTGGCGACAACATACTTGGTCTTGCTTATTTCGTTTATATTTGAAAGAGAGCTTTAGAAGCATCTTTCTTCGACTCCCATGCCTTTCTTGGAAAAACCAAGGTCAATCAATCCCTTGACTGGACCTCATCCGCTTTCCCTTGAGCTCCGCATTGACTACCTGTCGTTGCCATTTTCAGATAACCAGACCCCAACCGATGGTCGCAGGGTGTACGGAGAGGGTTAAGCTCGCCTTTTGATGATGAAAGTGAATTTTTTCAATTAACACTTGTTTAAAACACATTGTGATCAATATACCGATTTTATTTGGATTTTATCCTTTTCCATCATGATTTTTTTTTCTTTGTTGCTTTCTTTTAATAACATCATATGAATCATATTTGTGAATAAACAATGTTGTTTATCTGTGTCTAAACGTTTTATCAAGATAATATATACTATATTTAAAACAGGAAAAGTTTGACATAATTACTGATTTGTCACTCAATTGTACAATTGAACATAATTACTGATTTGCTATTGACCAGTAGAAAAAAGTGTAAAGAAAAACTAAAAAGGAAAAACTAAAAACTTTTGAGTATCTTATAGAACAAGCTTCATATATATTTTAAATGACAAAAACTTGCGTACCCTCGGTGCACCGTACCCCCAAAGGTATTATTAGTTTGGTATTAGTTATATACTCATGAGATATTATTGGTGTGTTCATAAGGTATTAGTGGTATATCCTTGAATGTATTGGTAATATACTCATAAGGTATTAGTTGCATATTCATAAGGTATTACGTGTATAACTGAAACATATGTTTTAGTGAAGATATTATTCAAGGTATTATTTGTTACATGTTAAGGTATTAATCATATTACTTAAAGGTATTACAATAAATGTTTGGGGGCACGGTGCCCCGGGATACGCAAGACCTACTCATTTTAAATATAATAAGTAGTTTCTTAATTTAATATAGGGGTAAAAATGAAATAAAGAAACTTATTTTGGATGGTATGATCATATGATTATGTCTTAATAATAAAATTTAAAAATAATGAAATTTAAACATTGTCAAAAAATTTAAGATTTGAAAATTATTTTATAACTTTACTATATAAATGTGAAAAATAGGTCTATAACCTAAATTTCATTTTATGAAGGACCGTAAAATGTTTAAAACTTTAAAAGCTACTATAAAATTATTAAAAATAATAATAAATTTGAAAGTAAAACTAATAATAATCTAATAATGTTGTGAGGTTAATCTAAAAAAAATCTACAAATAACATTTAAAAATAAATTCAAACATATATGCAATAGTAATTGGGTAAGATATAAGAATCAATAAGCGGAATAAATATTTTCAATAAAAATAGTAAATATTTAGTAATTATTTAAAAAAATAGATAAATAGATATAATTATTTTTTTAAAAGCAATAATATATTCTAAATTATTTTTTTTTAAATGGTTTCAAAGTTCTAAAAAAATGTTGAAATAAATTCATCTAAAAAAATGTAGAAAATTATTTACAAATTATTAAATATAATTCTAAGATATAAAGGAACAAAAATATGAATAGAACATATATATTAGCAAATATAATTAATCACTTATAAGTAAAACACACAAAAACAAAATTATTATTATTTTTGTCGCCATCATCATTATCATAAAAAAAACATGAATTTTTTACAATTCTCAAAATAATAAGATCTTATGAGTAATATTTTAATATAACAACTTTATTATATTATTAATAATCATATTTGTTATAATAAATAATAAGCCGCTTATCGCCCGGGGCACCGCTAGTTAATTTTTTAAAACTATTATCGGTTAGCAACCACTCCAATAATATATATAGTTGCAAATAAATAAATTAAATGAATATTTTACTGACATTGAATCAATCAAGTGCAACTTTGATCAATTACAAAAAAAAAAAAAAAAAAACTTAAAGTGGCTATTGATCTTTTGTGTAAGAAAAATTGCAACATTAAGAACATCAAGTTTCAAATAAACTCTGGCAAAATTTTCAACTCATTGAAACATTAAGAACATCAAGTTTCTATTGAACTCTGATCTTTTCACAAAACATGAAACTAAATTGAAACATTTGGATCAAGAATTTCAAATTTTAATAGCTTCAAAGTAGAAGAAATAGTAGCCAAAATGTGCAAGAAGCACTAGAATAATGTTATCAATCAATTTATGAATCAATCATCTAAGCCTAACAAATATAACACCAAGCTTGTTGTATGATGGTAATTTTTACCTCTAGTCTAGTCAATCAACGGCACCATCCCTCCGACTGCCGGAAACTATACACTACTACGGAGTGGGAGAAGCTATATATCAGCACACTTCCTCGGTGCAAACCCTAGCCTCGACTGCTTTGTATCGTACAAGATGTGGAAATTCTGCTGCTGGTAATTGCCAACAATCGAGAGAGCCGAACGAGGGGTTCCAAGAATCGCCAAGCAGACGACATCATCCGGGTCGAGTTTGATGAAATAATTCTCGACCGGGAAATTCCACACCGCCCCGTCAGCAAACACAATGCCAAACGATGGCAAGTCGAGCCTCTCCACACCGGACACATTGTAACAAGGATCAAGAATCGGGAAATCTTGCACGACCGGATACCCCTTCACCTTCTTCACAAAAGCATCCTTGATGATCTTATAAGCCGGATCGGCAAAGTAGCTGAGCGTCGTACCCGAGTCAATGATCGTGCCACCACCACCTTCCGATGAAAGATTCCACGTCTCTTCCGGGATATCAAGCACTTCTCCTCCCACGACAACCGACTTTATCTGAATGTAATAGAATGTATCAACAGGGTTCATCTCTTTCCCACCAATCAAAGTAGTGAAATTCAACTTGGGATGGCTCAAAAGATCCTTATTCTCACCAAAGATCAGCTTGCTACTAACACTAGAGTTGCTATTTCTATCCACAAGGCAATACGAAAAGGAATGGCCATACAAGGATTGAAGCTGGGACGAAAACGACAACGGCCCCCTCCCAAGTCCTAGCAATCCAGCAGCCCCATGAAAGAGCCCTCTATTCCAATGCCCACATCCAAACATCACATTATCCACGTTTCTAAACTCCGATTTCCCATCAACCCCGGTCAGATTAACCGTGAACGTCTCCAACGCGAAATCCCCCGTCGTGTTCGAGCTATCACCATACCAATAGTAGTAAGGACACCTCTGATCCTCACCCTTGCACGGCTGCGGGGGATCAGGGGAAGACACGAGGTGGCAACGGGGATCATTACAGCTAATATTTCTATACGAATTCGACTCAATTGGATCGTAATAAGGCCCGGTTTGCTCGAAACAATCATAGCAAGGAACACACTGAATCCAGTTAAGATCACTACCAGTATCAAGAATCAAAGAGAAGTGTTTAGGAGGTGTACCAATGAACACATCCATGAAGTACTCGCCGGAGCCCAGACTCACCCCGGACTCCAGCGTCGCCGTCAGCTGGCCGGCGGAGTAGGTTCCCGGCGCGGCGGAGGGGGCCACGACTGGGTTGTAAGGCTGCTGATCGCCACCCCTCTTCACCCTGGAAACAGCGTTTTGGTTCTTCTTCTCAAGAATCCTCGAGTGAAATGTCTGAATTCTCCTCAAATCCTTCGCCGTCGACTCCACCACACAATCTGCAGGGTTGCTTTTCCGGCCATTGTATCTGTGCTTCAAATTCAGCACCACACTGGGTTTCTCCTCCGAATCTTCTCTGAAGCCGCAATCGGAATCCGGCGAAGAGTTGAAGCTGGGCATTTCCATGGCGGTCAGATTAGTTGCAGAGAGAATCCCATCTCGACTAGCCATGGAGGTGTAAGAGAGCAAATACAAGCAGCCCAGAAGAAGCAAATGCTTCGACACCATCACAAGAACCGAAATTCAAGAATTAAGCAACAGTTGATCCAAGAATTAAAACCCAGAAACCCCAGATTCTAAAAATCCACAGTTTAACAGCTGTTTCTTGAGACAGGTATATAGGAAGCTCTAGACCGCCATTAAAGGTGGGAATATGAGGAGGAAGGAGGAGGGGCAAAATGGGGTGAGGGGTGATCTCGTCAGTGGTGAAGAAATACGAGGAATTGATGTTCAAAGGAAGACTTTGAATTTAGCAACCTTTTCAGCTGCCCAATGCCACCATTGACGCGGTTTCACATAAGAATGCTGCAAGAATTTGCATTTTTATATATTTATGGTAATAAAATCATAATTATAGTTTATAGTGGGGATTTTGAGAAGATTTGACTAAATCCTATTATAGATTTTGGACATGACTATTTCTTGCTATTTGCTAAAATGGAATGTTAAATAGTACCGTTCTTAGTAACCGTCAAAAGAGATCATCTTATACATCATTACGTAATAGGTCAACGTTCAACCAAAATTTTACAATTCATATATAAATTTTTTGGAATTAATAATGGTGAGTAAAGAGGTCCATTTTCATAAGATTATTCCCAAAATCATCTTCCACGAGTTTTTGTATATCCTTTTAGTTTAAATTCGATGACAATCTTATTACATCTCACTCTTTGAGATAACAATTTGGTTCATTTAAATCGCACTTTTCTTACAAGTATTATTGAGTAAATTATATCAACTTTTTTTTATTATTTATTTCTTACTAAATAATAAACTTAATTTTAAGGACGAGATAATTGACCATGTAATGAATTTTGTTCCTAAATGGTATACTTTTATTATAAAAAGAGATTCTTTGATATTCTACTAATTGAACTCTAAAAAAGAATAATAGTTGAATGGACAATCTATTTACAAAAATCAAAAAATATTTTAAACCGAAAATAACCATTTTCAAATTAGACAATTAATGGTCTGATTGGTGAATAAACACAAACCTTTTTTTGTCCATCTCCAACCATATTACTCAAATCCAAACTCAAATCTTTATTTTTGCCACCAAATTTGTCACCATCTCCAATCCTTTAAACTCAAATTGGAATATTCTCTTACAATATTCTTAATTTTTTTTTCAAATTTTATTTAATATCAAATATTTGTTTATTTAAGTTCATAAAAATTAACTTAATTGGTTTCAATTATAAAAAAATATTTATGAACTATAAATCTTATTAAAAATACCAAAATTATATTATAAAATTCATCACAAATGCATATTAATATACTAAAGAAAATATTCTAGTCATACAACACAATGTAAATAAATTACATAATGACACAAATTATAACTAACATTCCGAATTAGACCATTTTTCCCAAAGATGTTCGATCAATGCATTTCGAAGTTTGTAATGAGCCTCTGCATCTCTGATTTTTCTATGTCGATGAAGAAAATCTTGAAATGTAAGATTTTTGTGATTTATCATTTCTACCTCTGGAGTTGTCACGTCTCTCGTTTCTACAATCGGAGCACTGAGATCCCGTTCATCCTCGATTATCATATTATGTATTATAATGCATGCAGTCATTATGTCTTGCAAGTCATTTGTCTTCCAAAACCGAGCAGGATTTGCTACTGCAAATCGACTCTGAAGAACTCCAAATGCACATTCCACATCTTTTCTACAAGCTTCTTGCATGGTTACAAAATATCTTTTCTTTGGACCATGTGGATCACGAATAGTCTGAACAAGAGTCGACCATTTGGGGTATGTCCCATCTACTAGATAATAACCCATGTTGTATTCTTCTCCTTGGATAACATAATGCGCAGGAGGAGCAATACCTCTAGTAAGATCTGAAAAAAGATTAGACCTCTCTAACACATTGATATTTATTAAATTATAATTCATGTTTATATTTATTAAATTATATAATTTACAATATAATGCAATACTTATAGATATATAAATTATATAATGTATCAAATACCAAATATCAAGTATATAAAATCAATACATAAATATAATACCTCAAAATATGGAATTAAATAAATAAAATAAATGAAAAAGAAAAAATAAATAATTGTAAATGAATAAAATAAATGAAAAACAAAAAAAATATTTGAGTTGTGAATAGTAAGTGACAAATTTGTCGCTTACTGTTCACAAACTCAAATTTGAGTTTGGTTTTGCGGTGGCATTGGAGAACACATTTCTCCATAATTGAGTTTGAGTTTGTTTTTGGGTTGACCCTTGGAGATGGTCTAACACATTGTTCATATTTGAAAATGGTGAGTGTTTCGGATTTTTGGCCCTAAATCCCCTAAATCTAAATTTAGAAATATATAAGTTCATTAATTTTGTTAGTGAAATAGATTTGAGTAAAAGTTTATTAGAGATGTATCCATCCAACATCATCAAGCTTATATAAAAACACTATAAACACATTATTTAGAATGAATAAAATGGGAAAAAAAAGAAAAGGAAAAAAAAATTAAAGCATCGAGGTTGTAAAACTCGAACTGGTTACACGTATGATGGAACTTGATCGTAAGAGAAAATGAAAGAATATCTACCTATGTTGATCGATGACAAATAAAATGCTTATAAGCTATGACGAAGACTATTAATGTGCATTTCGAATATATACAAAAATAATACTATTTCTGTTCCGATCTAATTTGTCTACTTTGACCGGGCATGGAGCCTAAAAAAATGCAGTTAACTTTGATTGGATGTGTTTATTTTATGTTTTTTGCACTTTAATTAGACAATGGATTGGGGTAAGGAGGGAAATGTAGGGGTAATGAGAAAATTTTTCTTTTGTCATTTATGAGTTGACAAATTAGAATGAAACAAACAAAAATGACAAGTAGGTAAATTAGAATGGGACGGAGGGAATATATACCAATGTGATGCTTTTTTATTTTTAAGAACATTATTATTTTAAAACATAATATATATAATCATACAAAACAATTATCTAATATATGTATACAATATTATTTAATACACACAAAAATGTTATCTGCATATAAATTAACCCATATGTTGACCCAAAAAGAAGATGTCTACCCTTTTTCAAACTTAATATGTTTATTTCTCTTTAAAGAAAAACTTAATATGTTTACTTATATATTCAAATTCATTTACGTCAACTTCATACTTTTGGCATCAAAAGTAAAAATGTGCTGAAAACCCAATTAACTTTAATTTACTCTTTTGATAATTAATCTTTAAGTTTAATTACGTCATAAACGACTAATTCAAGTCATTAATGTAAATGAACTATGACGTATGAAATTTAATTAATAGATAATTAGCTTATATTTTGACTCAAATCACATTAACAATATATATACACACACAAAATTCAAAATTATAAAAATCTCAAGATCCAATTAATTTCAAGAAAATCGAATGCGTTGACTACTAATTTGCCCGTTATTACTATAATCAAATTACCTTTATTGGCTAAATTCTTTCATTTTCGTTTTCTTGTTAGATGATAGAAAAAATATTTAGTCTAAATTATTGAATATTTCACTTATGTTTATGAGCCATCAATAATTGACTTAAAATAACGGTTGCTTATTTTATGCTCTTGTTTAAAAGCCACGTGTTTGATGTTGATTTTTTAATTACATATATGTTTTTATATACAAAAATTAAATATGAGAATGAGAGAGTTTAACGATAAATATTGAAAAATGAGTCCATTGTTCATAACTAATTTTTATAAATCAATTTCTTTTATGTGGATTATATTAATTACTCATTAAGCAAATTCTATTTTGTTTTCCAATAAGAATTGTATTGATACAATATTGTTAACTTAGCCACCGTGGATACATATTAATGTGCCCACCACTGACGTGCCGTAAATCCAGCTTATGAATTCATTTGACTTTTTATATAAATAGGGGATGTGATCATTATACGTATGAGGTGGACATATTAAAAGTTATCAACCGTAGACATTTTAACATTTTCTTGTATTTGATATTAGCTTCTTCAATAGGTATTTATTTATTATTAACTTTATGAAGTGATAATGACTGCACAATAAATTAATTATTGAGTTAGTCTCTTGGTGCACATACAATTCATGTCGGATACGGGTCGACTCGGATCCACACATTTATTATTATTATTTTTTTTTGAATTTTATTTTTTCACTTCAAACTGTTACCTTTATGTTATATGAGTTTGACTTTTATGTTATATAAGTGTGACCTTTATATATAAATGTAATGACCATTATATATTGTAACTTAGAAAAAAAAGGAAGAATTGTAGCAAAATTTGTACATATTTACCTTTATGTAATATTAGCTGCACCTATTTCCATCCTAAAAATTCGCTGAATTTTGAGAACTTCCATTTTTTTCAAAGTTATGGATCATAAAAGTCATAATATTTGTATATAAAGGTCACAACAATACAACATAAATTTAAAGCGAAAAAACCTGAAAATTTTCATTTTTTCCTAAGTTACTAAACATAAAGGTCATAACATTTATATATATAGGTCACACTTATGTAATATAAAGGTCACATCCTTGCAACATAAATGTAACAACCTGAAGTGAAAAAAAAAAAGGAAAAACGCAGGTGCGCAGATCCAGATTAGGTCGCCCCAATTGCACCAATTCAGATTCATGCACCTGGTGCACAGAAGCATTTGTGTTAATTATTTCTTTTAATTATCATGGGACAAAACCTGAATTGATTATGACAATTGCATGTAATTAGTTTTCAACCACTTTTATCCAATGCTGGCCCATATATAAATGAAATCAGTATTTGAAATGATTTTAAAAACAATTCAAATTATCTTAAATTTTAATACGGCCACGATAGTAGTAATTCATATATATTTGAAAATAGAGTAAATCTTCTATAATACCGTTTCATGGATCTTGTTATGTGAGACGGATGAACCTAACAATTCATATAAAAATTTATTAAAATTGATTCACTTAATGGATAATAAACATTTATCTCATATAAATTATTTATGAGGGCAAAATATTTTATGCAACTGGTGTCGACCTGCCCCACGCGCCTCTGACGCGGGTTTTCATGTGCCTCAACGCGCTTCCACGCGCCCCCACGCGCCTGGTGGGTGCGCTCAAACCCACCAAGATTCGCTTCAGGCAGTCATACCCTCATGTTATGTTAGGGTTACCCTCATGTTATGTTAGTGTTACCTGTGTTACCCTCGTGGGTAACACGGGTAACATTGACATAACATGAGGGTAACCCTAACACAACATGAGTGTATGATTAACATTTTAGTTCAGTGGTTTTAAACTAAGGGTATGAAATCTGGAGATGGAGTCACATTAACATAACGCGAAGATAACCCTAACATAACACGAAGGTAACACTAATATAACGTGAGGGTAACGACCAAAACATGCGAAAAAAGTAAAAGACACGGGCTGGGCCAGCCCAGCCCGCGCGCTGCCCAGTTGCACGGATCACAGATCCATGCAACTGGTGCACAGTAGAGTAACTCATTTATGAGATCATTACATATTAATTCATGTGTTGAAAATATGGGGATCAATTAATTGATCAAACTTATAATGAATTAGAACTACACATTTGGCCTTAAAATTAAACATTTTCTTTTAACTCAATTCTAACATAAAAGCTTGTTTGAGACAATCTCATATATAATATTTGTGAAATGAATCTTTCACAAATTTATGTGTGAATTGTGAAATGTGAATCAATCCACCTCACATAAAATAATCATGAAACGATCATATATAAAACTACTCTGTTTTAATTATTATTTTCCGCATTACACATGTCGACAACAAGGATTAGTGAAGAATTATAAATGCTGATATTATTTTGTGTATTTTGACTCGTGGGTAAGTTGACTATTGTGACATGACCCTAAATTAGGCTTCTCGTTTAAATTTGTCATTCTTTGATTGATTTATTATGTAAAGTATTATTATTTCAATAGAGTTATCAAATAAATGCCTTTTACTAATTATATGTAAGAAATGTACCTTGTCCACATATATTAATTTATTGTTTGATTTCATAATTAGTCAAAATAAAGGTTGAATATTTGGATTAAAACTAAAAAAATTCAAGTCAAAGGAACAAAAAGTATTTGGGGGCCTTCAAAGAATCTTCATGTAAGAAACTAATGGAAATAAAAGTAGTTTAATTAATTGAAGAAACTTTTGACTCAAGAAAACCTATTTGATATAGTCATTGATTTCTTCACAATGATCTATACGTTAATTAATAAATGCACGCCAATTCTATAAAAAATCATGTCACCCTAATGAGGTTATATTTGTCTTTATATCTTCATCTTTACTTCAATTTCTTCAATTAGTTTCTTCTTATCCATAACTGTCATGTATTGATGAATATACAAATTAAATGAAGAATAAATGTATTTAAAAGTAGATAATCAATATAAACTCAAGTGAACAAAAAATATATAAATGTACGTAAATTTTTTAAAACACTGATATATACGAGGTATTATTCTAGGAATTTTGTGGTTGATAAATATTTTTTAAAACATGTTGTGATAGAAAAGTTAACAAAAACTATATTGCATGAGTAGTATAATAATAATAACATTAATTATTATTATTATTAGGCAAAAACTTATACACCCCTAGGGCACATATCTAGGTGTTATATATGTGCTCTTCAAGTGTTATATATATACTCTATAGGTGTTATATTTTTGGTGTTATACGTATACTCTACAAGTATCATATTTATATAAGAGTATACATGTGATCCCTGAAGAGTATACACATGATACCTGTAGAGTATGTATTTAACACCAATATGATGATTAATTAGGGGCACCGTACCTCCGGGGCACACAAGTGTCACTCTTATTATTATTATTAGTAAATTAGCTAGTTAATTAATTACAATTTAGAGATCTCAACAATATCTAATGGATGATATGAATATGATCATCCGAACCACTGCACAACCTAAAATACAGTTGAGCATTCAATTTTAAGAATAATTAATAGTGTATGAGACTATTAATAATTTCGTTTAATTTAAAATATTGGTGACATGATTGATCATTGATTTAGAGTTGCTTAAAATTTGTCAGTCAAACTAGCTACACGAGGTTTGACAAATTATATCCAATCTCCATTAATCACCATATATATTAAAAGCATTTACAGGTGTGAGATAAAAGTGAGATCACATTTCTCTTTTCCATCTATCAACCACATCATAATCTGCTGACTAACAAAAGCTTATATGAGCAGATTTATTGTGAGACTAACCTCTTCTACCTATAAATTGAATCTATTTTTACTAATTCTCATATTAATTGCTGAGACAAAATAATTATAAGGGTTATTTTTAATTTTGGTCCTGTATATATGACAATTTTCATTTTTGAACAATCAATTATATGTTTTTCCAATTTTGGTCATGTATGTTTCTACTTTTTCCATTTCGGTCTGAATTATTGAAATCGCCGATGCCACGTAAGATTTCCTGACGGTCATCCTGGATTGGAATTGGAAAAATTTGAGACATATAAGACCAAAATCAGAAAAATTTGAAACATACAAGACCAAAATTGGAAAATTTGACTAAAATTAGAAAATTTGAAACATATAGGATCAAAATTGAAAAAATTTAGAAACATACAAAATTGGAAAATGTATACTTAGTTGTTAAAAAAAGTTAGGGATTATACATACATGACGAAAATTGATATTAACCGTAATTATAGATACCGAATGTCACATGTAGAATCATATGGGCGAGAACTTTAAAATCAAGACATTTCGTTGATAATATTTATGCACGAAAATTGATAACGGTGACTTGTGTAATTAATTTATTATTGACTCATAAGCTATTTTGAATAATAAAAGGGTAAAGTTTGGTCGTGTGAATTCGACCAAAGAATATGAGGCGATGAGGGTGGAGAAAAAGTAAAGCACCAACAAGATATGTTTATTTATTTAAAGTTTGAATAGATTATTTGTGAGACCATCCCACAAATTTTTTTTCGTGAAGCGAGTCAACTCATAACCAACAATTAACAATTCATATGAAAATTTGTGGATATGAGTTCAATTCATGGGTAATAAAGATCTGTTTCACGAAAACTGTCCGTAAGACCGTCTCACATACGTCTTTGTGTTATAGTTTTACACTTTGAATTTGTTGTTACAATTAAACTTGCTAATTATACAAAGACTTTTAAACTGTGAATTTAATTTTTTTGGTCATACTTTTTATTAATTATAAATAGAGTAGCAATGTAAGGGATATTTAACTAAGAAATGAAACATATTAGAAGATTGATTTATGAAAAAAATTGATATAAAAAATTAGGGTCAATTTCCAAACTACACAAATTTATAAGTCAAAGAATTTGTTTACCCATTTTTATAAGAAATAACTTTTTGACCCAATTTAGATAGTAATATGTCCAATTTGCCCTCAACTTAACTACATATTTACATAATGTAAAAATTAAATATAAATACACTAAATACAAAATATAAGTGAAGATATACTAACTAAATATAAAATACAAAATTTAAAATGAAATTCAAAGACAAAATTCCCCCCATTTTGAAAAGTTAAAAATTTATTTCCCTCCACACCAAATATCATTTACCTCCATACCAAATTTCATTTCTCCACACCAAATTTCATTTCCCCACACCAATACTTTCCAGTTTGGCTTCTGAACTAGTACGAGACATTTGAGACTTCTAATATGATATTTTTGATGAATTTATTAAAAAAAAATGAAAATCCACCAAAACTTCATTGTAGCAACCACTTCAATGACACTCTCCTACAAAGAACTCCACCATGTGCAATCCTCACCACTTCAACACTAATGACAAATGAAAATTTTAGAATAAAGTTTGGATCTCGCTGGTAAATCTGAAGATGTATTTTGTTGCGGTTATCAGATCAAGATGGAAACCGAGTTGAGTGAAGGAGGTCGAAAAAGGTTGAATGTTATGGAGTGACTTTGAATTTGATGATTTGAAGGTTGAGTGAACCTCTTGAATTTTCTAGTGTGAATAATTGTATGTTCGTATATGCGTATTTACGACACGTTCACGATATGGATATTACAGCGTGTACACGATATGAGTAATCGTGTTGACGATATGAGTAGTTGTGTTCACGATATAAGTAGTCATCGTGTTCACGATATGAGTAGTCGTGTTCACATTTAAACTCGACCCAATTAATATTACTCGAGTCGAGTTGGACTCACTGGAATAATTCATTAAGACGGCGACTCATGTGTGTATCGTGAATACGACTAGTTATATCGTGTTCATGATACACACATATCGTGAATACAACTACTCATATTGTGAAAACGATGACTACTCATATCGTGTACACGCTGTGACATCCATATATAAAGTTTTCATCTGAAAAAAATGAAGTTTTCATTTCTAACACGCTAAATAAGTTTTGAAAACCATTTTAATCATTACATGTGAGTCCCATTATCTACTAATTTTTATTCTATTTTATTTATTTATTATCAATTCAAATTAATTATTTATTGGTTGCATTTTTTAATAGTGTCAAAATCGTTATATTAGACTAATTAATTATGACATTAATAATTTCAATTCACATTAAAATATAATTAATAATAAATTAATATTTAGTTCAAGTCTTTGTTTTATGGATTAATTACATTAAAAAAAGACATATATTGCTAGCAATTAATTGAAAATAACAATCGACATTACAATACATTTGACATACAATTAATATAAATGACCAATTAATTTTTACAAGTTCACAAATAGTGTCCAAATGTGTTCAACTAAATCCACTTAAAGTTGATGATGTATTTGATTGTCATGGAGCTCGGAATTCATTTGAAGAAAATTTGGTAATATATATCACAATATTTATTTGTTGCACATGATAATTTACCGTATTTGTAAATTTTTATTAGGTAATAAAAAGATCAATGATTATTGCAAATTACTCCG
Organism: Scutellaria baicalensis; assembly: GCA_005771605.1. Classification (NCBI taxonomy): domain Eukaryota; kingdom Viridiplantae; phylum Streptophyta; class Magnoliopsida; order Lamiales; family Lamiaceae; genus Scutellaria; species Scutellaria baicalensis. The sequence goes on along the minus strand of CM016729.1, from coordinate 22,509,410 downwards.
AAAAGATATATCTATTAGATCATTTTGTAAATTTTTATATGTATTTGATTTAAATTACAATGTGAACAACAATACAAACTTAAGTTGAGGGTATTAAGGATATTTCACTATCCAAATTTGGTAAAAATATTATTTTTTAGAAAAATTGATATAAAAGTTCATTGACCCATTAATTTGGATAAAGGGAGGTATTTCTACAAAAAAAATTATATGTTTTAAAATAAGAAAGAAAAAGAGAAAATGGAAACGCAAAGACGTGGAGATGAACTAAAAAAGAAAAGGCACGTTGGAAAATATGTGATGTGGCGGCTACCCTTCCAATTCATTGGGCTTGAAAATTTGTTGGATGCGGGAAATTATGGTCAAACTTGTTGATATATAATTAATTTAATTTACAAAATCTACTTGGAATTAATTGAAATTGTTTTATGAATAACTACTACTCGCACCCGTGCGATACGCATTTTGTGATATAATATTGGTAAATATTAATTATTTCATAATATAGTGTAAGTAATTTTAGTATATAAAAGACAATATAATATTTAATGACTAAGAAAATATAAATTTGCTTAAGATAATTCAATTCACAACAATATATTGATATTATACATATCCAATTCACTAATTAATCTATGATTAATACTAAAAACAAAAGTATCAATATCATGATTTTCAAATCAAAATTGGAAATTCTACCTGTAAAGTTTGTATGTTTTTTATAAACTTCTTTATACACAACAATTATAGTCGAAACATTTTTTTTATCATCTGTGTTACAAACTAATATCTTTAGTCACATAAATTAAATATACTAAAAAAAACTATGAATTAAAAATCAAATTCAATTATTAAAATTAAATACATGCATGTGCGTGTGAGTATGTATATATAGAAACATTACACAATAAAATTAGAAATTTTACGCAGGAACTTAATGCAAGCACAGTCAATTATTCAACCTTTTATTTCAAAATAAATTGAATTATAATTTTTTTAATTAATATCGCTTAACATCGAAAATGACAGATAATTATTCATTTATAAGTATCACATAAATTAATTGATATAGCAAGACATTGATCATTACAATTTAAGCTCAACACAAAATCAAAATGTAGTAGTAGTCTACGAATCATGATGATGACAATATAATTTAAATAATCAGGTGAGCCATATAAATTCAAAATGTGCACTCTCATATAAAAATATACGAAATCCTAAGTGTAAAGTAAAAGACTAAAATTTTATTTGATTATGAGATATTTATAATTTAAAAAATATTAAAGATGACATATAATTCAGACTAAATACATATTATATATACATATATGTATATACACATATCTTTAATAGTGTTGTATAATTATATATTAATTTATATTATTATGGTATAAATTATCCCAATGCAAATTAATATTTATTATTGAAATTATTGTTTGGATATCTATTCTTGATTTTAATAAATTCATCAATAAAAATTAATTTAATTAAGATCGATAAAATGAGAATAAATTAATACAATATTTATATTATTAGATCAAATAGATTAAATAGTAAAAAATGTAAAATAAAAAATTTGTTGATGGGACTGAGACACTTACAAATATTAATTTAAAAAATACTTAGAATGACATATAATTTCACACTAAATACATTATATATATACATATATGTATATATCCGTATCTTTAATAGGGTTACCGTTATTTATAAATTATATTTATATTAAATATGATACAATTATCCCCAAACAAATTAATATTTATTATTGAAATTATTGTTTGAATATTATCTATTGTTGGTGTATAAGAAATTATTAAATAAAAATAATTTAATTAGTCTTAATAAAATAAGAATAAAGTAATACAATATATATATATATATATATATATATTATAAATTGAATAGATTAAATAATAAAAAATGAAAAATAAAAATATTGTTGATGTGACACTTTTTTGTTGAGAAAATAATATTTCTATAGATATCTCAAACTTTTTCTCTATTATTATAGTATAGAAATATGTAGATAAATTTATCTATTTACTTTTTCTTTTGAGTTTCTATACAATAAATATAAAATTAAATGTATTAAATATTAATATTTATGTATTTGTTTATTAATAAATTTAAAATAAAAGTTATTAATGAATTTTTAAAATGGAAATATTTAATAAATGTGACATTTATTGTAGCTATTTTTGGCAGAATATTCTGCTTTTATAAATATATAGATATTTATTTATTTGTATTGAATTTCTTAAAATACAATATATAGGTTTATTTATTTTTATTTGTATTGAGTTTCTTAAAATACAATAAATATGTTTATTTGTATTTATTTATATTGAGTTTCTTATAATAAATACAATATGAAAGCAATAAATAGGTTTCTTAAAATAGTAATTATTTAATAGATAGATAATTTATTGCAGTTATTCTTGGCAGGATATCCTGCTTATATATATATATATATATATATATATATAAAAGAAAGTATTGGTGAGTTGTGCTAATGATTAAAGTGAGGCTAACAAAAATACATTAAAAGAAAAATGAGTATTTGTAACTATTAAATATTGTTGCAAATATTGTCAAATACATTTTGCAACAACATGTTGTTGTTAAATTATTATCACAACAGTTTTCTTGTAAATAATATTTTGACAACAACATGTTGTGTTTGTATTAGCGACAATCGTTTTTCATTGTTTTTTTGACAACATAATGTCATATTTTATGAGCATTTTTTTTGGGCAATTTGTTGTCCTAAAATCTAGACTTTTTGAGATAGTTTTTGTTTCGCGAAACATGGTAACACATATAATCATTTTTCTTACGGTGAAAACTACATATTCAATTAAACAATTTGACATTTTGATTATCAATTGAAAAAAAATTCACATGTGACAAAACAATATCGATTTTAAAAGTAATAATTCACAAAAAAAAAAAAACTAATATTCTCTTCTTCAAATCAATCTTTCTCAGATCATACTCACATTAAATAAATGGAGATTAAAATACCACAACAATTTAGGAAAATGCATTACAGAGGGCTGAAACCATACAATTTTATTGAATAATTTGTCACCATCGATTGTTCTTATCTTACTTTGTGACTATTATTATAAAATCTCTTTCTACTTGTGAAGTGTATGGCTGAATCACATGCAGCAAGCTATCACTAACCTTGCATGGTTTTTATTAAAATTTGGTTAAGTCAGAAAGACAACAGTTTTATTAGCGTTGTTAAAATGGAATAAAAGCGTTGTGGAAGGCTGGCCTGTTCAAAGCGTTGTTAAAGAGTATAAGCGCTCTTTCACTTATAAAAGCGCATTTCCTCTTTGTTCTAAAATCAGATTTCTTCTCTCTCCTTGGAAAACGTATTTACACTTATAGAAGCGTGCTTGGCGTTTAAGTTGAGATTCAAATCTGGCCAGCGAATGGTGAAGCGACACGTGGAAGATTCGGTAGTTATTTCGGTTGATTTCAACTCAAGATCGAAATAGAGGGTTGAAGAGGCGAACTTTCAGATCTTCCACAAAGTTTATTTCTCAACAATTGGATCTCATTCTTGTTGCGTTGTAAAGCCTATATAATGGGCTGTTGCTATATTAGATTAAGATACATTGTAGAGAGAGAAATACTAGCTTAGAGAAGAGCATGTGTTTATCAATTTGTATGAGTGATCTGCAGATTTGTAGAAAGGTTTTGTACTCGTTTTTATAGTTTGAATAAGATCCTCCCCTCCCTGTTTGTTCCTGTGGATGTAGGCTTTAAGTCGAACCACGTAATTCTTGGAGTGTTTGAGTATTTCTTGATCTGAAGATCTTAGATTCTTGCAAGTTCTTTCAATATGGTGATTCTTGATTGATCACATTGGTTGATCCTTGGTGTTTCTTAAGGAATTGGGATAATTTCTTAACAGTTTGGCACCGTCTGTGGGAAGCTACCACACCGGAGAAGGATGTCAACCACCAGATTTGATATTGAAAGATTCAATGGAAAAAGGGACTTTGGCTTATGGAGGATCAAAGTCAAAGCTCTCATTATGCAGCAGGGATTGGCTCTTGCATTACAGGGAGAGGGGTGCATTCCCAGAGGCTATGAGGATGGAAGAAAAGACACTGATCCTTGAAAAGGCTCACAACACCCTCATTATGAGTCTTGGAGACAAAGTTCTAAGGGAAGTAGCTAAGGAGACCACTTCTATGGCTATATGGCAGAAGCTAGAGAGTCTTTATATGGTCAAGACAATTGCCAATAGAGTCTACATGAAGAAAAGATTGTATGCCTTCAAAATGGTGGATGACAAGCCAATCTTGGACCAGCTTGAGGAATTCAACAAAGTCTTGGATGATTTGGAGGACATAGAGATAAATTTGATGGAAGAAGATAAGACACTCATGCTGCTGAGTGCTCTTCCAAGGAGTTATAAACACTTCATAGACTCCATATTGTATGACAAGCAGCATGAGATTACCCTAGAAGAAGTTATAGCTGCTCTCAAAACCAAGGAACTCTCCAAGAACTCAGAAAGCAAACCAAAGTCTGTAGCTGAGGGATTAGCAATCAAGCAAGCCAAGAAGAAGTTTCAGAGGAAGCCACCAAAACAAAATCAAGATAAGAAGAATGACTCCAATCAAATGTCTAATGAAGATGTGGAGCAAAACAGATGTTTTCACTACCACAAACCAGGACATCACAAGAAAGATTGTCTCAAGTATAAGCAGTTTCTGAAGAACAAAGGAAAGACTCCATCAAATCAAGCCAATCAGACAACAGAAGCAACAACTTCTAACTCAGGCTATGAATCTGCTGAAGTTCTAGCCATTACATCCACCAAGGTAAATTCTGAATGGATCTTAGATTCAGGATATTCCTTCCACATGACTCCCATTAAGAATTCCTTCCAAGAACTTAACTTAGCAGATGGAGGGATTGTCATGTTAGGGAATGATTAAAGTTGCAAGATGAAGGGTACTGGCTTAGTAGCTCTTAGAATGTTTGATGAAGTGGTTAGAGTTCTCCAGAATGTCAGATATGTACCTGAGCTAAAGAGAAATCTAATATCTCTAGGGATCAAGGACACTCAGGGTTACAAATTTCACTCAGAAGCTGGAATTCTTACAGTGTCAAAGGGAGACATGAAAGTGATGTAAGGTGTTAAGAGAAATGAGATATTCTTCCTTCAAGGTGAAGTCTGTGCTGGAAACTTGAATTCAGCTCAGGAGATGGACATAACTGAGTTATGACATAGGAGGTTGGGGCATATGAGTGAGAAGGGACTTCTAAAACTTGTCAAGCAGCAGGTATTTGGCAGAGACAAGATAAGCAAATTGGACTTCTATGACTCATGTGTTCTTGGAAAGAACAGGAAGCCGTCATTCAAGAAAGGACAACATTTCTCTAATGGACCTTTGGAATATCTTCATTCAGATCTTTGGGGGCCTTCAAGAACTCAAATCAGAAATAACTTCAACTACGTGATAGAAGGAATTGAGTCACATGTAAAATTTCAAACTTTACCCAAAAAAAAAAAACTAATAGAGGACCATCGGGCCGGCCAGCCCAAGTCGAGCAGGCCAAATTGGCCTGATCCCATCCGGTCATCGGGTTAGGCCAAAAATTTCCTACGTTTTTTGGGCCGCTATTTTTAGTGCCTAACCCAACCTTATTTACAGAAAGTTGAAGCTAACGTGGGCTCAAATTGCGAGCCCTAGACAAAGAGTATGATGAAGATGACAAAATTGGAGTAAATCCTTCCAAAATGTGCAATTTTGTTAGATGTTCTTGGAGACATACACAATACAACATCTTCGAAAACTTAACCTAGATTGAAGCATGCAGTTTCAAGTTCAATCTCCTAAGCCAGACAGAATGCACTATCATATTAAAAAGATCAAATCTCTTAGGAGTTCCATTGATAACAAAATGCCTTTGCACTTGCTTAACTCTCTTCTGCAACTTCAAGTACTTAGCCTCAGAAATCCCCATCAATATCTCTTTAATCTTTGGTATCTCCTCCACCTTCACCACAACAGAGAACTTCTTCCAGTTGAGCACATCACTGAAGGGCGGGACGTAGCCATCGGAGATCAAGACGGGCACACACTCCGCGTAGATGGCCTCCACGACACGAGGGCTAGCAACCTCGTACCCACTGGGACACAGACAGAACTTGCTGCTCTTCAGTGTTGATTCATAGGAAACATTGGGTGGGAGTTTCTCATAGACTTGTATGTCTGGATCCTTCTCTTTCCAATGGTGTAATAAGATGTGCCTTATGTGGCCATGCAGCCCACCTGCAAAGAAGGCTAGGATGGACCTCTGTGATGGCGGTGGGCCCCCTAAAAGACCGGTGATTTCGCCCGTTTTCAGGTTGATTTCCGGCAACGAGGCGTCTTTTAGAGGATTGAAACCTTCGGAGGTGTTGGCATTGCATAGAACTCTGATGGAATTCTTGAATAGAAGTGGCTCATATGAGCTTGAGTGAGGGCCCTGGATTGTAAGATGATATATCATCATGACTACTTGTTGATTATAGATCATGTATGCATGTATAATTGGAATTTGAGGATATTAGAGAAAAAAAGATAAGTAAAAACATACCCAATCATGACAAGAGAGCATGAAGTGATCAGCTCCAAGGCTTTGATTCCAAAAGGGATGCTTGTTTGCAATGGTGTGCACATAATCGGCAAGTGTGTGGCCAATGGCATCCATGTCCAATGCACCTGGTTCGTATAAATACTGCACCATCACCACCACACTGAAAGGCATGAAGTACACATGAGCTTCTTCTGCATTTCTTGTTCGATATCGATTCTCAACTCTTTCCATTTCATGAATGAATCTCCCCTCTGTCGAATATATGCTTCGACATGGCCCATTGTGGAATATTGGAGCTTCTCCTTCTTCGTATACGTAGATCTTGAACACTTTCTCCATTTCCATGTAGCTCCTGCATACCAAAAAGTACTGGGACGCATGATTCAAACTATTTAAATTATATTATTTAAAGTCTTTTTACCCAATATTTTGAAATTTCTCTATGTTTATAATTATTATACGTACCTATAGAAAGCGTTGGCATTGCGATAGATAGTGCCATGAGGAACATAATCAATATCTTGTTCAATGGATGATGAGTTGATGGAGCTATTGTTTTTGGCAGCTTCTTTAATGGAAAGTCTTGCTTTTGCTAAAATGGCCTCAATCTTTTCTGATTTGCTAAAATGGCCTCGTCTTTTTACACTTGACAATCTCTCTTGTTTAAGAAGACCTTCTTTTCTCTGATCATTCATGATTTGGGCAAGAGAATTAAACAAGAACTACATTAATTAACTAGTTAGTTATCAAAAGAACTAAGCATGTGTATAATGACATGATTAAATAGCACTTACTAGCAACTTGGAATGCATGGAGCCTCTCAAGATTGAGTCTGATACATTGTAAGTAATGCTATTATTGTGATCTTTAGCTTTTAATGAATGTAAATCAAAATCAAACGAGCTTAAGAAGTCGAAAGATTTCCAAGAAAACGAGGATAGTAGCGATTTCTGAGACCCCAAATTGCAAGCAATAAGAGAGATGATGAGCAAAGGGGTTAAAAGCAAGAAAACCAATATGGAAGGAGAGATTGAGAAATAAGAAGACCAAAACTTTCTTGAAGGCCACATCCCTTTCTTCCTTTCTTGCAAGAATTGGGAGAAAAAAGGAACTCAACCCTTTTAACCCTTTTTTTTCTTGATTGAAAAAATGTTAGTTGTGAATGTAATTGAATTCTAGCAACTATAATTAGGGCAAAAAAGTAGTGTATTTTTAGGCTTTATTCATTACTTCACTTGAGCAACTGCACACTCCAAAGTTATGATTCTTTGCTGCATAGCAAAAATATTCTTTGATGGAAATTAAATATGTTATTTGCATGGGGATCTTCATCACATGCATGCAGAAGGTTTCTTAAACCTCAAGTCTACTCTTTCTTTTATTGCTTCCATGATTTGGGGCTCATGATCCGATCAATACACCATTAATCTAATGAATATAAAGAGGATAAATCTTGAAGTTCACTGCAATATATTTCTTGCTTGTATATGTAATATGTTGTAGTGTATTTAATTTGTATCCTTTTCCCATGTATTGAATTAAGACTCTATTTGGATCGGTGGTTTTTAGCAGATAGGATTCTTTATACCAAAAAATCATGTCCCACTTGTGTATCACATTAAAACTCGTATACGTAGTGTTGATATCAAAATAATATGACAATTTTTAACCACTTTTATTTTAAAAACTAATATAACGTGTTTTGGAATATGATACATGCGTAGTACAGAGATGTTTGATACATAAGTTCGGGAAGAATTTGAAGTTTATAATATCAAATCCATCATTGGCGTTTGGATGAACATGGATGGATGGACATGAAATATGTGTGTAAAGGGGTTGCTTAGCAAATAGACATAGTGTTATTCTCAAAGCAATTAATTAAGTGCTTGGAGATTGGAGTTTGGCTAATTCGTTAAGACAACGAATCCCATTATTTGTATTTTTGTAATAAGTCAACTATAATTGATATTGGTTTCATTTCTACTTAGTTTTTTACTTTAATTTTTATATATCTTAATTAAAATGTTTCTTTTACACTAATAAAGATAATATAGCATTTGTATCTCATATATCATTAGTCGTTCGATCAAATTAAAGTTAGCACAACAAAATACTAAAAAATGATACTTGTAAATATCTCAACGAATATATCTTAATACGTAGTTGTTGTGTAAAATCTCATTCTCTTAATTCATGCAATGTATGTTAAGAAATGCATACGTTATATATATATATATATATACACACATGTATATGATACATTAGCAGCGAACATATTAATATGTGTTAATGATTGATAAATATACAACTCCTTAAAATACTATGTCTAATATTAATAAAAATGAAATAATTAGCCTAGACGTTGTTTCAACTTTTGACTGGATAAGTTTTTTAATCCATTAACAATATAATTTGAACTTTTTTTTTTTTTTTTGAATCTAATACAATCATTAAGAAATGTTATATAAAAAATACCCGTGACTTGTAGTTATAAATTATGTTTGACTTCTTTTACAAAATTAGATTAATGAAACAATTTTATAAATAATCAAAATTTACCCTTACAATTTTATACAATTTTATTTGTAGTATTTTTTGGTAACATATAATAAACTTTATTTTCTTCAAAATAATAATAAATATATATTATTATTAATATGTTATACGTTTAATTACTACTTTGAAAGACTGAAAAAGAACTCAACTCAGACTGGGCCAAATCAAGTGTTTGGGCTGGGCTAGAAAATCATTTCATAGTTAGCTATATACTTCCTCGGCCCAATTAATATGCCCATATTTATCTTTCTTCTTTGAATCTTTATTTGAATTTTACATGTGATAATTATTATTTTATAAAAAAATAGAAAAAAATTAGTAGAAAATGAAGGTAGCCGAGAAAGTGATACTCCTGCTCAACGGCGGCCTCTCCGCCGCCATATCCGGCGGTCTCAATCCAAACCCTAAATCTAACTCTCAAACTTTGTGAGTTCAATTGAAAATTGTCTTTTCATCCATATATTTTCGAAAGTTTTGAACATAATGTTGTGAAATTTTGCCTTTTTTCAGAAAAGAATCTTTCGATTTTCCGTTGGATCGCTATGGAATTAGGGATCGGAAGGCGTCTGGAGAAGTAATTCATTATTTAAAATCAGATGGAAATTATGAGGTAATTGTAATAGCCTTAGCAGTATTCGCGTTTCTGTTTCTTGTGCTTGAAGATTGCTGATAAATTAGTCAAAATTATGATTTTCCTGGGTAATCAGCGATTTTTTATTTGTTGTGAGTGATTCTTTGGGCAAATTTTTAATTCTTTTTGAAATTGATGATATTTGAAGGTATATAAATCCTAGATCAATAGCTGTTGGATTTGCTGTTGTATTGAGCTCGATGATCTGATATTCAAAGCCTTCAAGCTTTGATATTCTAAATAGTTAGTGTTTTTTTCTGTATTTGTGATGCCTACCATGTGATCTTGCAGCTTGTTTGTTTCAGTAATCCTTTTTTTATTTATAATTTGGATCCTTTTGAAGATTGCTTGAGGTCTATATTCATCTCTGGCTTCTGCTGTCTTTGTAAAATGATTCTCTTGTTTCGACAAACTGTGATTTGAAAACCTTGGTCTATTTCTCAGGTTTCGGTTCTGCTATTGGATAATTACGAGCCACCAATCTTAGCTTGTGCTCTGAATGAAGTTCTGTCGAAATTAGCTGGGGATGAATTGTCTTCTTTGCCAACACTAATAGTCCCTTTCATTGTGCCAGAATCTAAGCTTAAACAGGACAATATATATTCTGGTAGAAGTGATAAAGTTTCACTTTTTGGCATCAAATTGGGTCCAAGAACGGATGCAGCGGATGAGTTGAGCTCCAAACTGCCAAAGTCCCCACCATTTTCACAGGTTCTTCATGAAGAACTCGCCTTGTTGCTTCATTTGGTGAACGTGATGAAGCTTCCCACGGTTTTTCTGATTGGTCTAACTGGGCATCGCATTTCAAGTAAAAACTCCACAGAGGATCTCGAGGTACATGATTCTTTGGAGTCTAAACCAAGTGTCCTTATAAGTTTCACGTTTATGTAGTCTTGGACTTCAATACTTGTGACAACTATTCTCTCCATGGAGTAATCTGTTTTGCTCACAAGGAACCAACGAAACTTAAGAATTGATAGTGTTTGATTTTGTTTTTCCTACATTTTCCCCTCAAATATTGCAATTATGATGCAGTGAAGTAGGCAATGTTACTTGATGAGGTGTAAAAGTAAAACAAGGGCCCTTATCTTTGTCTATCAAATGTCCTTACTGTCGCCTCAACTTAATGTGATTCTAACGAGAAGTTTTGTCAGGTAATATGCCAAATTGGAGAACACTTGGCTAGTGTATCGTCTCTTAGTTTTTCGAAAGAGAAGATGGCCCAGAATCCAACCAAGACTTCAAGGGACACAGAAGAGGCTTGGCGTGCATTATACGGATGATATCAGGTCTTAAGCTTCAATACTAACGAGCACGTCTACTTACTTTAGTAGCATGCCATTGCTGAAATGGGAAGACAACTTACTAGCTTGCATTAGTTCCTTGTTTGTACGAGGCGATACCCTTGTTTCGCGTATGAGCCTTTATCTCTAGGTCCAAACCTCCCGATCACTTGTTTTCTTGCAAAAATTACCTTATTTGCTTCTGTAGAACATGAAGGAACATGAGTTCATTCATATTTCATAGCTCCATGCATGAAGAGTGTAGATCAAGTTGCTTTACAAATATGGAAGCTAAAATGCAAATATTGCATCATTTATTTGTCTCAATTTATTCTTCATTCGAGTTCAACTTTCGTCTCTATGTTGTTGTTTACGGAATCTAGTTCTTTTGGGCTTATAGTTGATTGTTGTTTCAGAATTCCATCTCTACTACAGAACTGGACGTAAGGGTTTCGTCTCATCTAGCTCCTCGCAAATAAAAGGATTAAAAATTCAATTTCGACCTTTCATAAAATGGATAAAAAAACTACTTTAAAATAAAATTGTTTTCTAGAACTTCAAAAGTTATCTTGTTCTTTACATTCTTTTCTGTCTTAGTTGGAAATCAGGAGAGAAGTATAGTTTTTGGATTTATATTCTTTCTCAGAAATGATATCATCATTCTTCCAAAATGTTGTATATAGCTCTCTAAAATCTATTATATTTCATCATAAACAACATTCAAAAAAGATAAACTTAATACATTCCTAATTTACCCATTGTGCACTTGTACAATAAAATTGAGCGGCAAATATGCAAATATATCTTTGCCATAATTGTTGGGTGTACATATATTATTAATCTTTGAGTGACACTTGTGTGCCCCGGGGGCACGGTGTCCCCAACTTAACCTATTATATGGTGTTATATATATATTCTATATGTATCATATGTCTACTCTTTAGGTATTATATATATACTCTTATATACATATGATACCAGTAGAATATATGTATAACACCAAGAAATGTAACACCTATAGAATATATATATATATATATATATATATATATAACACCTAGATCTGTGTCCCTATATGCCCCAGAGGTATATAAGTTTTGTACTTAATCTCTTATTTGAGAGCAAGTGTACACCCAAATTAGGGTGTAAATTGATTATAATCTTTTTTTCTATTGAAAATTTAATTATATTCTTCAAGTACATGTTTATTATATTTTTATTGTAAAATTTGTATTTTGTTATGTGAAATAGTTAATTATTTGGGTTTAAATGTTCTAAATCATTTTTAAATTTTATTGATGAAATTTACTACGGAAATAGAATAAATTTTATAAGAAAACTTGACAAAAGAAATATGACATTTTTTCCTTAAAAAAAACACTACTTTTTATAATAAGTTTTAAATAGAATAGACATGAAATATATATATATATATATATGATAAAAAATAGCAAACATAATATGTCATTCCAGAATCCTAACAATTTTCCTTCATAATGTGAGACACGAGTTAACACACAATCCATACTTTACAATTTATATATAAATTAGTGGAAATTAGATTGATTTATGAGTTAAAATGATCCGTCTCACGAAAACTATCCGTGAGACAGTTTAACACAAGTTTTTGTGTTATAACTAAATATAATGACATTTGAGATTTCAATTTTCAGAAATTATAAGTTGAGAATAAAATCCTACAAAACGTAATTTAATAAAAATCATGTATAAAGTTTTTTATGAATATAATCTTTAAAATTTCAAATTGATTTACGATTAAAAGAAAAAACTTATGCAGAAAGAATGTTTAAACAAAAAATCAGTAAAAAGGAAATTTCGATAAATAACATGATAATATAAACTTTAAACTGTATTTTCACACTAACTTAAAAATTAAGAATATATTTACTCCAAGAAAAAGTTTGAAAGAAATGAATTTACACCTCAATATTAACATTCATAACATATTTCCATCACTGCTCATAATTAGGGTTGTAAAAGAATCGAATCTTTTTGATTCGATTCGATATTCGAATTCGAATATAGTGATACGAATTCGAAAAATACAAATAAGAATCCGAATAAGAATATTTTTTTATATTCGTATATTATCCGAATACGAATAAGAATATGATGGTATTCGATTCGAGTATTCGCGAATATATTCGAATAATTATATATATCAATAATTAGATATTTTACTTTTTTATATTAGTATTTAGTAATGCCTAAATACATATATTAGTATTACATAAAACATAACTACGTATTATATATATTGTAAAGTAATGCCTAATTATATTTATGTATTAGATATTGTAGGAGGATGAAGAGCCAGTTCATGTCGTATTGCAAGAATGATGGTTGGATCATGGATGCTAGAAAAACATTTTTGTTGTGATACTTGTTTGATGGATTTGACTATGAATTTTAATTATGTTTATGTATTAGAACCTTGGATGTTAATTTGCAAGTTGATTTTTTGTTGCGGTACTTGTTCGATGATTTGACAATGAATTTATATCTATGTATTTCGAATCTTGAATGTTAATTTGGTTAATGAATTATTGAACTTGAGTTGATGAATTTTATTATTTATTTAAGTACTATGTAGGCATATTAATTTGGGAAAAAATATATATTTGATTTTTGTTTGTTGAAATTTTAAGTTTAAAATTTTCGAATACGAATATTCGAATATATTCGAGAATATTCGAATATGTTAAAAAAATCGAATAAGAATTTTATTTGTTATTCGAATAATAAAAGAATAAGAATACGAATATTCGAATAGTTAAAAGAATACGAATAAAATATCATGGTATTCGATTCGATTCGATTCGTTTACAACCCTACTCATAATTGAATCCCATTTCTTGAACCAAAAGTAGGGCCCATCTCATGACCTGGATCATTACAAGCAGTGTTTTCATAACCGAACCGATGACCAAACCGGTCTGGCCAATGGTTCATGGTTCAACCGGTAAAATGATATTTGTCTATTTTTTTCAATATTTTTTATGTTACATTAATAAAGACATGCACTTATAAGATTCAAATTGAAATAAGCACAATAAAGTCATAAAGTAGCAATATAATAGTCATAAAGTGTCAAACTACATGCCCCATTATCTATAGTGAAGTCTCAAACTAAAATATTAAATACTAAAATGTAAGATAAATAAATTGACAAAGTAAAACATTTTGAATCTTGATAACTTGATCATATCACATCATCTCCTTCAATCATTTTTGCCACAATATTCAATAATTTAATTGAAAATGTGTGAAATGGATGAATATTCAATAATTTAAGGTCAATATTCAATAATGTGTGAAATGGATATATTATTGATTTAAGTGAAAATTTAATAAATAAATAAAAAAGGGATAGGGAGCGGTTTTTTGTATCGGCCGGTTTTCCGATTATACCCTGTCGAACTAGTTTTTAACAGGTTTTTCCCGAGTCAACCGTAAAAAAGGTTATTAAGGTGTTTTCGGGCTGATTCCGGCACCGGTTCCCGGTTGAACCGGCCGGTCCGGTCCGGCTACAAGTAATCTAATAAAATAGATATTATTGATTAAAGTACATTTAATCACACTAATTTGGACCAAAAAATTAATTGGCATTATGCAATTATCTCAGCATCCCCACATTTTGTGTGGCAGGTTGTTGCAGTTGCAAAGTTTGATGTTCATCAATTATCTCTACATATCAGTGAATTAAAAAAAAGGATGGAAAAGGACAAAAAATAATTAATTAAGCCAGCTAGAAACATTAATAAGCCCTGAACAGGAAAGATACACTATGTTTCTCTAGAACTCTCGTTTGATTGATTGTTATTTTGAAATATTAGATCGATATCAAGTATAATATAAGATCTTGTTTGATCATTGAATCACATCCAACTCAAATAAATGATTTTAGTTTAACTCATCTATCATCGAATCAAATTCGATTTTTTTTGTCGAATTCAATTATGTTTTACTAGGTCGCATATGACTGATCGTGCTTAAATAAATTTAAGAATCCCTATTCCATGCAACAATTACACGACATACAACTGGATCGACCCAAACCTATTGAAATTTTATATTGAGTTTTTTTTTTAAAATAATTATGTGCTGATCTTTATATTATATTAGCGTAACTTTTATGTTGTATTACTATGACATTTATATATAAATATCATAACCTTTATGTAATACTGTAAGATGCAAAAACAAGAACTTCGACACAATTTATATCAAAGTACTTTTATCCGATATTATTTATATATTTATATCAATTTATCATACATTTATTATTATGACATAAAAATTCCCCTACTATGACATAAATGTTTAGTATTTCATATTTGTATAATATAATGTAAAACTGCAACTAATATAATATAAATATTAACAAAATATTACATATATGATGTCATATATGAAAGAAATGTAACATTTTTTAGTGAAATGAGAATTTTGATTTGAGTGGACTATGTTGGCTCACATTGATGGACAATGACAGCAATAACGACTTGATTTAAAAGCATGATAACAGAATTTCTCACACAAGACTTTGTCATTTTTAATTGTCCATATAAAATCGAACTTCATACACCCCTTTTTTAGTTTTTCCTAAAATATGAATAATGAAATCTGAAATATGATCACATTTAATTTCCAAGTAAGGTAATAAAATGAAAAAAGATTGTATAAAAACAGCATTAAACACCATCTGCATGAGCATGGCCCCCCACTCACATCATCATTACACCGATTTTATAGTTCCTATACTTTATGTTAGAAGCAATTAAAAGCAGCAACCAACTTCAGATAGCCTCATATGGATTTGGTCTTTTTTTCTGTAAGAAAATCTGTTTACACAGAAATGGCAATGCCTTTTATAGCTCTCATCTTTTTCTTTCTACCAATTCTAAGATGTGATGCCAAGATTTCATCCTTAATTGTGTTTGGAGATTCCACAGTAGATTCTGGGAACAATAACAACATTGCAACCCCATTGAAAAGCAATTTCAGGCCCTACGGTCGAGATTTCGATGGCCATATCGCAACGGGACGGTTTTCCAACGGAAGGGTCGCCACCGATTTCATATCGGAGGCGTTTGGATTGAAAACAGCCGTCCCTGCTTATCTGGATCCGGCTTACACTATTCAAGATTTTGCCACTGGAGTTTGCTTTGCTTCTGCTGGTACTGGTTTTGATAATGTCACTTCTCAAGTTCTTGTGAGTACATACTAACACTAAAACACCCCCCCCCCCCCCCCCCCCCACACACCACACACACACACATCAACTAACAAACTTGAAATGCAGAATGTAATACCTCTATGGAAGGAGGTGGAGTACTACAAGGAATACCAAAGGCGGCTACGAGACTATCTGGGCAACGAGAAGGCTGAAGAGATTCTGAGTGAAGCTCTTTACATGATAAGTATAGGAACGAACGACTTTTTAGAAAATTACTATGCTATACCAACAAGATCAGCACACTTTACCGTTGAAGAGTACCAGAAGTTTTTGGTAGACATAGCAAGAAACTTCATAACAGAGATTTACGAGCTTGGAGCACGAAAAGTATCTTTAACAGGACTTTCTCCGATAGGTTGCTTGCCACTGGAGAGAACAACAAACATAGCATCAGGAGGAAAATGCATAGATAAATACAACAAGGTAGCCTTGGATTTCAATGTAAAGTTGCAAGAACTAGTTGAGACACTGAACAAGGACCTTTCTGGGCTTCACTTTGTGCTCACAAATCCATATCCCCTCGTTAACGATATCATTCAGAACCCTAGTTCTTATGGTAACTTTTATACGACTTCTCCACATTGACTAAAATTATATGTGATCTGAGTGAACTTAGTGAAGTCTGTATGCTTTACAGGTTATGAACATTCCGCAAAGGCATGTTGTGGGACTGGAAGGTTCGAGATGAGTTACTTGTGTGATGAACATAGTCCCTTTACGTGTTCGGATGCAAGCAAGTATGTATTCTGGGATTCTTTCCACCCCACAGAGAAAACGAATGCTATAATAGCAAAATATGCAATGATATCACTGGATGTTTTTAAATAACATGTTTCCAATTACCAGATGTTTTCAGCCTTTGAAAGGTAATAACACAAGTCATGGAAAATGCATACTATTTTAGTACTGCATAATTTGAGACTACATTACTTTACCAGACAGAAGTAGATGAGGTAGGTACACCCCTCCTCCCTCTCTCCGATCCTAGCATAGCATCTGTTATTGCAGGAGGAAACAGGTGCTTGGGGTGGAGAGACAAAAACGCGAAGAAAATGAATAGAAGTAAAGAGAATAAACCCTTCATTTTTCCAATTCATGTTTTAGTTAAAGTCCCAGAACATGCAACAATTACAGTGCTCGTCTTATATAGAACGCCCATTTTAAAGCTTAACATAAATAACCACCAAAGTAGAAACAAATTGCTGCTTATTAGTCATCAAGGTATGCATACATTGATTATCATCACCAATATTTATTATCATAGCCTTGTATCCCAAATTAAGAGTAGACACCAGAGAAAACATAAAAAACAGAGTACATCTTGTGAACATAATTCCTCGAGCTTCATTCATCCACAAGTTTTCGTATAACCTTTCACCAATAAGATATTTATACACATTTTTATGTGCTACAGTCTGCTACAAGAAGGTGCATTACATTTAAGAAAAAGAGAAGTATCGTTACTCATACTGAGATTAGACACACTCCACAACATAATAAATAAAAGTTTGCACACACTAGATCAAAACCATGGCCAAACATGGATGTCTTTTAGCTATCAGATTGATATCAAGGGATCAGGTAGTAAAACATTTTAAGTGCATTCAGAACTGATAGAGTGTTCCAATTCAATCTATTATGAGGATCAAACTCAAAATGTATAGAAACCTCAGTGAACTTGCATCACTTGGTCTTCTTTGGAAAGTGCAACTTGACCAACATGGGAAGTTCAGTAAGATCCACCTTCGACTTCCCCAACAGAATGCTCTTCAGCTTTTCATCACAATTAATTATATGCTTGTTGACTGGATCCTATATTAGCAAAAAAAGATATGGGTTAGTTAAAAGAAAGACCACTGAAACTCAATAGCAACACAAGCCCAAATTTATAACAACCACCAACAGAACAGTACATGTTGACTTTATTTTCTTTATCAAACAAATAAAATAAAGATCAATGTACAGCGACCACGAACCGAATCATAAGGATCTAGCTTCAATGTATCATTTCTGCTAATGATTTGGCTGAAGCGAAAGCATACCATTCAGATAGAAAACAACTTCCAAGAAACTACACTTCTAATATACACTCTAAATCAGTCCATGCATCCTACCACTTTAGAACTAAGAAATACCAAGAAAAGGATTTGGACCATTCACAAACAAAAGCAATCAGTTCAAGACACCAAATGTTCATTCCACAATCAGTAAAGAACATCATTGATTATTGATTCTGAATGCAACTACTAGCTCAACCAATAGAAAACATCAAATAAGTTAGTCTGCGAGTCTGACCTGGAGATTGTTCTCCTTCACATAAGACCAAACACGCTTGAAGCAATTCAATTGAGAACTTTGAGACTGACCCATGAAATCTCTTAGTGTGGTGGGCAGATTTACAAGGTCAATCAAATCCGCTACTTTTTTAGGGCTGTCTGTAACAGCTTTTTTCAATCCATGATTGATCATTTTCCCAGAGCTTCTTTTTTTTTTTCCCTTTCTGTACCTGCAAACATGCAATCCCCACAACAATACCATTACACAAGGGTACCTACTGCGAATCATCATATACTCTAACGATTAACATTCATAGGAGCCAAGCACCAAGATTTCTTTCATTGAGGAATTTTATCGAACACCTTAAGTGCATAACCAGAGCTCTATCTCTCAACTTGCTAATACATACGTTGCATACAAAACAGAAGAGACTCACCGACGGCAGATATCTTTTCCGACAACTTCGAATGACCGGAGAAACGACCGGTGAGAAATGGTGGAGAGGGATTTATGCAGGGTGAAAAGTTACAAAAACAATTGCCAAACAGTATACATCTACTTTTATTATCGTGTATTTATTACAATAATTTGATGGGAAAAAAAGTTTTTTAGTCTTTTATATTTATTTTTAGTCATCTGTCTTCCAACTTTTAAATTTTAGTCCGCTATATTTATCTTTATTAAATTTTCAGTTATCTATCTTTCAACTTCTAATTTTTAGACCTCTATATTTGTTTCATTAGACTTTTAGTTCTCTATTTTTCAATTTTGAATTTTAGTCCTCAATAGCTAAAAAAAAAAATTATAAACATTTTGTGTCGAAAATGGATAATACAAAAAAAAAAAAAGACATTATTCATATTTTTCTAATTTTGAAATTTATAACAATGATATTTATTAAATATGGAGGACTAAAATTCAAAAGTTGAAAATTTGAGGACTAAAAATCTAATGAAATAAATATAGAGAATTAAAAATCTAATGAAATAATATAGAAGACTAAAAATTAAAAGTTGAAAGATAGATGACAAAATCTAATAAGGGTAAACATAGCGGACTAAAAATCAAAAGCTGAAAGTTAAAGACTAAAAATCTAATGAGGTAAATATAGGTAACTAAATTTTTTTTCCCTAAAATTAATTAACTTAAATTGATTAAATAATATGTTCGTGATTAAATAATATACAATGCATATTCTTAAATTTTGCCTTCTTAATTATTACTAGTAGTATACCCGTGCGATGCACGATTTGTAATATACGATTGATTAGTTTTAAAATTTCTAATACTATAATTTAATAATATTATCTTAACTTAAATTATATATTAATAAGAATTTAATTCTTTATCTTTAATGTGTCACATCTTAAAAAATATTATAATGTTAAAATGCAAACAATATATATAAATGTATATATATATATATATGTTTAACAATGAATTTTAAATTCTATATTTGAAATATGAAATTGTTAAATAAACACCAATTTTGTACACATACCCATTATATTGTAAACTAAATCAAATTTAGTACTGAAAAACATTTATTGTAAACGATAATTGATATTTAAAAAATATGTTACTTTATAAAGATATGTTGTGCATGTTACAGATTTAATATATTATTATATTTTTTGATTCATAATAGAGTAAAACATGTGTAGATAAAACCTAAATCAATTGGCTTCGAAAATCACGTTTCAGTTGCAATTATAGGCAAAGACAACACAGTAAATGGGAATTGGATCATCCATTCCAAGACCGTGTTCCATCTTATATTTCATTGTTTTAATTAGATGACAAGTGTACATTGGTGATGTCATCTTTTACACGTGTCGTGTGGAGATTATATTGGAACACCAGATGAAACACAGTTTGAAATAGAGGATCCTGATTGCAGTAAATGTGGTTTCTCATTTCAGACAAGTGAGTGGGCAACTTATTAAAAGCCTTAAACCAAACACTTGGTCCCCTTCCTAATTTATTGCAAAATCATAAGTGTTTGATTTCGAGTAGTCTATTTATACGAGTGGCATTGCAATAAAGTTTGATATTGTAACAACAACAATATGAATAATCTCATAGAAATGGCAGTCCCTTTTATTTCCTTAATCTTTTATATCTTTCTAACAATTGATCTGAAATCATGTGATGCCAAAATTTCGTCCTTGATAGTGTTTGGAGATTCCACAGTAGATTCTGGGAACAATAACAACATTGCAACCATATTAAAAAGCAATTTCAGGCCCTATGGTCGCGATTTCGACGGGCGTAAAGCAACGGGCCGGTTTTCCAACGGACGGATCGCCACCGATTTCATATCAGAGGCTTTCGGGTTGAAAAGAACTATCCCTGCTTACTTGGATCCAGCTTACACTGTTCAAGATTTTGCCACTGGAGTCTGCTTTGCTTCTGCTGGCACTGGTTATGATAATTTCACCTCTCAACTTTTTGTAACATCCTCTCTCTCTCTCTCATGCACTTTTTTGAAACGTGGAGTATTTTGGTATATGTTGCATAAATTATAGTGTTCGATTTTCACTGGAAAATGATCAAAACATGTTTTTAGGTTGCAATCCTGAAAAAAAAAAAAAAAAAAGAAGTTGCAAACTAGAAAAAGGATAAAGTTTTGTACTTTGACATTATTATAACCCTAAAAGAAAGTTTGATTGAGCATTAATTCAAACATAAAATGCAGAATACAATACCTCTATGGAAGGAGCTAGAGTTGTACAGGCAATACCAAAGGCAGCTACGAGATTATCTTGGCAACCAAAAGGCTGAAGAAGTTGTTAGAGAAGCTTTACACTTAATAAGCATTGGAACAAACGATTTCATAAACAATTACTATCTTCATCCGAAGAGATCATCAGAGTTCACCATTGAAGAGTACCGGAAGTTCTTGGCAAGCATTGCAAGAACTTTCATTACACATCTTTACGAGCTCGGAGCACGTAAAGTGTCCTAGTCGGACTTGTTCCGATCGGATGTCTGCCACTTGAAAGAACGATAAATTTAGCATCCATGGGAGATTGTAGAGATGAATTGAACAATGTGGCATTGGATTGCAATAAAGGGTTGCATGCATTGGTTGAGAATCTGAACAAGGATCTTTCTGGGCTTCATTTGGTGTTCACTGATATATACCCCATCGTTTCTGATATCATTCAGAACCCTCATTCTTTTGGTTAGGGTTTTGTATATACAGTTCTTCTTTCATAGAATTGCAAATTTAGGATACTAAAAAACACATTTTTCGTCTTCCCTCAAAGCTAATGTCCTTTTATAGTCCTATAACAATGCGCACGTTTTCGATTTGGCCGGCCTGTAATTGAAAAATTCGTCCAATGTTGGTTTTTTTTTCAGCCGGATTTTTTATTTTCTGGCTAGGGTAAGTGTAGTGTACCCGTCGAAATGTGGTCGGAAAATCAAAAATCCGGCGGGAAAAATGACCTAAATTAGATGGAATTGTCAATTACAAGACCAAAATTGAAAAATGCATTTTTGCAGGATTAATAATGGATAGTGGATAAGGGAAGGACGAAAAATGAGTTTCACCCGTTTGTCTTTAGACCCTTTGCCTATGGACACTAACTTTTCATGCCCCGAAATTGGGACACTACCTTTTCAATTTGAGCGATTTTATAGCAAAACCCAAAATCATGAATTTCAGGTCTCGCTGCATGAGATTTGGGCTGGTGGGGCATGAGAAATTAGTGTCTTTCATTGGTGGACGAGATTATGTACTAAAATTGCAATTTTTTTTTCCTTCAGAAAAGCTAAATTTGCAATTTTTGAAATTGTAAATTTAGTACATATTTAGATTGTCCACCAATGAAAGACACTAACTTCTCATGCTCCACCAGCCCAAATATCCATCCAACTAAACCCGAAATTCGTGATTTTGGGTTTTTCATGAAATCGCTCAAATTGAAAGGTTTTTTTTTTTTTTTTCTCGCTCAAATTGAAAGGTTAATATCCTAATTTGTACGCTCGTGTGAAATTATGTGATTTAAGTCGACTCACTCGAGTTTGTACGTGTTGTACAGGTTTTGAAGATTCCGAAAAGGGATGTTGTGGGACAGGAAGGTTGGAGATGAGCTATTTGTGTGAAGAGAATAATCCCTTAACTTGTTTGGATGCAAGTAAGTATGTGTTTTGGGATTCAGTTCACCCCTCAGAGAAAACAAACGCCATTGTTGCTGATTATGCAATTAAACAATCTCTAGCAGTGTTCAAATAGCAACTTTACAATTGTTATAATATATATATATCTCGATATATGTACCAAGTATTTGAAATAGGGAAAGAAATATCATTCAGGTACTATTTCCAAGGGGGTTGAAAATGAATTTGTCGGTTCATCAATCATTAATGGTTCTAAAACCGCTAAACCTACCTCACATGCAATAGTACCTAAAATTATTACTGAAAAATATATAAAATATCGTTTGGTCAGGCAGGTTCTCTGTAATAATTATGACCCATAATTAGCCATGCACAGTTGGGGCATCTCAAGCAGTGTATAAAAAGATAATGCAAATTTTGCATTGTTTTTATATTGTAATTGGAATTAATTTTCAGTAATATGCATCATTTTTCATAATAAAAAAAATATTTTGTAATATTCCAATAAAATAGAAGAAAATCAGAAATTTAACTCTTGCGTTCAATTCAATGCAAGCTTGACGACTGAGATATTTTAATGTGCACTTTCAAAGCATGGTTGGGGTGAGCATATCTTAAATTATTTAAAATTTAAAGTACCGTTGGAGATGCCCTTAAAAATATTTTAAAATTGTGGTTAATAATTGATGATCCACACTTAATTATTTTCTAAAAAATGTGTGACTAAATATGCTAGTAATATTATATTTATTTTAATTTAGCAAGATGATGTGGCAATACATTTGGAAAGAGCTTCTCTACAAACAAAAGTTATGGAGGTAAAAAAATTATTCAAACAAATTAAATTTGAGCAAAAAATCGGATATATGTTTCCAATTCTAGCGAGAAATGCAGTAAGGATTCTCCAATCCGTACATATATTTCAATATAACCACCACACGTCAAGTGTACAACATGACATTACCAATTTACACTTGTCATCTATTGAAAATAATGAAACACATATACAAGATGAAACTATCTTGAAATAGAGGATCCAGTTCCCGAGAAATGGCCCTAAGTTGAAACTTGATAAAACTGTAATGTTTGAGTATTATTCAACCCGAAAGCCTCCGATATGAAATCGGTGGCAAGCCGTCTGTTGGAAAACTGGCCCGCTGCTTACGCCCACCGAAATCGCGACCTTAGGGCCTGAAATTGCCTTTTAATATGGTTGCAATGTTGTTATTGTTCCCAGAATCTAATGTGGAATCTCCAAACACGATCAAGGACGAAATTTTGGCATCACATTTCAGAATTAATAGGAAGATAAAGACTAAAGAAATAAAAGGGATTGCCATTTCTATGTGATTATTTGTATTGTTATTACAATATGAAACTTTATTGCAATAATGTCACTCCTATTAATAGACTATTGGAAATGAAACACTTTTCATTTTGCCAGAAATTAGGAAGATGACCAATTTGTTTGGTTAAGGCTTTGAATATGTTCTTGATAAGTCCCACTCACTTGTCTGAAAATGAGAAACTACATTCACTGTGTTGTCTTTACCTAAAATTGCAACTCAAACGTGACTTTTTTTCCCCAAGAGATATAAAATATAATCTGCAATCGTAAGGATTTAGGTTTATTTGCACGAGTTTTTTACGAACAGATTTGGAAGAACTGTTACCCTATCTGTGGTGGGCATATTAACATATGCCCAATTAATGTTTTAAATGTCCAACATACCTATTGATTGCACTTTTTCATATAATTAGGGGATAAAATTGTTACAAGATATCGACTGATATATTAAAAATTACCCACATTGGACATTTTATCATTTTCGTTCCACTGACCTA
Source organism: Scutellaria baicalensis (assembly GCA_005771605.1). NCBI lineage: Eukaryota > Viridiplantae > Streptophyta > Magnoliopsida > Lamiales > Lamiaceae > Scutellaria > Scutellaria baicalensis. Next base: position 22,484,809 of record CM016729.1, on the reverse strand, counting down.
GTCAATTATTTCATATAAGAAATTGATGATAGATCCTATAACTAATAAAAAATATTAAAGATGCATTAGTTCAATATTAAAGCTCCATTCCCATATGTTAATATACATTTCAAAAGAAGGATGATCTATTTAAAAAATTAAGATTATACATTCCCCGTGACTTTGAAGATATTAGAACCAAAATAAATTTAAACTTTGCATAAATACAAATTACTTAATATATGTAAAAGTGTTACATACTATATAAAAATGTAATACAATATATGTATAAAATTAAATATTATGTGATACAAGTTAAAACTGTGTATTGATCAGTCGGGTTGATGCATGTTGACCGTTCCGACCAGCCAATCTCACTAAATGAGGTTTGAGGCGATCTCTTCTAAGAATTTGTATATAAATTATAGGAAATTAGAAGTATTTAAAAAAATAAATGTACAAAGGAAAATCTAGAATTTTTTAAGAATGTTAACGTTTTATGTGAAATGTCTTACATAGAAACTCCTTGAAAAATATCTCATGCTAATATTGTACTTAGATAAGTCTAGAAGACCATATATCTACCTTAGGATGGATTGAATGCTTATTGTCCATATAAGGAGATGATTAGTATAAAACCTAAGCCATTTTAAAGAAAGTATTGTATTTTCTAACGAAAATATCTTTATTAAATTAGATAGAAAGACATAGATTATGTTATCTTTTGGTCAATTTTGGAAAAAGAATTAAGAACATAGGAGCAACCTAGCTACCCTGCGTAGGCCGATGGCAATTAACAAGGCCGATGAGGTCAAAGTTGGGATGGGTTTAAGGCTTAGCGCCTAGGTCGATTTTTATTGTACATACCCTGAGTTAGACATTGGATAAATAATCTCACACACGATGTGGTCGTTTTGTCTGCGCAAGCTCTTACATAGATCGTAGACATTGGACTAATAATCTCACTCAAATGAGCAACCTCTTGGACTAATAATCTCACTCAAATGAGCAACCTCTTACATTAGATCAACCATCATCTTCTGTATAGGACTCGTAACTGTTGATTGACTACCCTCCACTTCGAACGTCTGATCACTAGGCCTAGATTTGTCTTTGTTCAATGGGTGTGTCCGGCACTCAAGCTTTACTGTGCCTTTGAATTTAAAGCACAATTTGTAACTGTGAAAGGCGAATTGTCTTAGTAGGATATGATCTACTAGTGATGATAGTTGTCAACACTAGCTCTCCTCCTACGACGGTCATCGAATTCATATCAATGACTGTAAGATCATTTTGCTTATATTGCTTATACTCAAAACAAGTCATTGCTAACAAACAACACCAAACAACACAAATCATAACATGCAAGTTAATTAGACATTCACCTAGAGTATCAATTCGAAGCATATGAAGATAGTTAAAAACTATTATACTCCCACAAATGTAACTAAACTAATTCAGCTAGCCAACATTCACCTTAGTTTTTTGTTCTTAAATGAGAACAAACACGAATATAACAGTACCTTAACACAGATGCATAGAATAGAACGGCTAGAAGATGGCAAAACACCAGTAGGATCAGGTTCTACCTATATTCCACCCGGCAGAGTTCTGCCACACTAATAGGAAAGGTAGCATTACTATGACAATTTATAGTAATACACTTCCATGTGATAAAGAATCACAGCAGCCAGTAATATAATTAAACCATGAACATCGACGTCATCAATGTAAATCACTATTTCAAGAAAAAACCTACATGGAATACATTCTTGTGACAAATGTGATCAAACTCTAATTCCTAGAAGGGAAAACCTTTTTAAGAAATTGTACAACCTAGACTGCATTCACAACCCTATATGAACAGAAAATTCTAATACCATATGTCTAGGACACTCCAGTTTGTGGGAGAGACTGAAAAAAAATTATGGTAAAATATGTACATGAATGAACTGATTCATAAATTGTTTCACATGTCAGGTCCACATATCCAGGCCACTATTCCACTGAATCAACAGAGTCAAAACCAATTAGATATTAGGTCCAAGATATACATAGCCCCAATCAGATATTCAGGTCCCTATCCTCCCATCTTACCGCCTGAAGAAAATCTTAACTTTAATTTGGGAACATGTGAAGAAACTAATATACCAAAAGTGTCAGTTCCATCATCATTCATCACCAAACACATATTCAGCGGGGATAAGATTATGAACATGATAACAAGGATTGCCTGTAAATTGGATCCAGACACATAATCTTATCAGAATGATCCTACTTAAAATTTAAGAAGTCTAAAGAAGAACATGATTCCATCAGCTTTCAACCATGGCTAGTATCTCTGGGATTAAATAAGATCTTATTCATACCAAAGAAAACAGAAGCTCAAGGCTGCGTTGGATATATAATTTCAGAAAATTTAAAATGTAAAGAATCCCCATGTATCACAAGTACTGGTATGAATAATACTTCATTAAATTAAGCATCTCCTTGAATGATAACTGGTACTGGAATATCCATCTGACTAGGATTTCTGTACCCAATTCTCCAACATCTTGCTTCAAAAGACATGTGAGGCACTTATTTCAATGTTCATCTTCCTCAATATTATTTCTCTTTGCTTATCTGAAGATCATCAATGAGATACAAAGAATTCTAATAAAGAGAAGACCAAAAAAATAAAAAAAGGGCAGGTGGATATCTAAACATTTATCTTTACCATCTTGAAATAATGGCTAGGTACATGGATTATTTCAACTCTTCGAATCATTAGATACTAATTTTAGTATGTGCACAATAAAGTATACTACTATAAAGTCCATATAACTAGGCAAGCAAAGTTTCAAAAGATTGCGTTCTGATGCATTTTCCTATTAGCTTCTGAAATTCCAGAAACCCAATTGATTAATGCATGCATGGTGCCTCAATAGAAAAGGTAAATGCAATGAAAAATAGAATTTACCAGTCATGCAGTACTCCAACAAATCCCCGGTCCACAATTAATGGTAGAGTGCTGCTTCCACTTGAAGGCACCACATTCATAACCCAAACAGATTTCCTAGCAAAACTTACTGAAAGATTCATTTTGTCTTTATACTTAAACTAGGTAATCTATATATATACAATGGAAAATGTTAAAAATATCCACAGCAACTATTAATATATTTATCAATAATATGTAATGATTTAAATCCCTAATTATATGAAAAGAGAAATTAATTGATGTTATTACTTGTGAAAATATAATTTAGTTTAAGGAAAAGAATCAATATTGAATAATTGTATTTTAAGAATGAGTTGATAGGTTTCAGGATAACAATGTTAATTTGTTGGAGTACCAAACTTGTAGGTACTCTTTTTCATTTTATATTTGTAAGGTGGATATCGTGGTCAAAGGCTCAGATAGCCTACACCAAAACGAACACAAGGACCAGTGGGAACAGGGATTTACACACAGAGTCACAGAGACTCAAAACCCTAGCCCAGACAGAAGATCTCACAGAGAGATCGAACTCAGCCCACAACCCTCTCACCACTGAACCCTCGGGAAACCCTCAGGAAGCCCCTCGCTTCTACTCTCACACACACTCAAGGATCTCAAGCTTAACAGTGTAGTATCGGGTTCTTTGCAGAGAGAAGAAGAGAGGAAGGCAGAAAGAGAATGAGACTCAGAATGTGGCTTTTCTTTGCAGCCTCCACTGCAGCCCCATAAGAAGAGGTGAGTGAGAGGAGCAAGAAGCTCAGAGGGCTTCCATCGGAAAGGGACAAAGGAGAAGGAATCGTCGGAGACGAAGAGACAGAGAGGCGCAGCTAGGGCAAAGTGAGAGGAGCAAGAGCGAATCGCCTTAAAAGGCTCAGGGGTAATGGGCTAGGGTAAGATATGGGCTTGGGCCTGGGCTTGGGTAGAAGTGGGCCAGAAATAAAAGACAGGCCCATACAATACTTTGGGCCTAATTTCTAACATTCTCCACCTTAGGCCCAAATCCCCACTGGTCAGTTCGAAAGAAAAATGGTGTAGGCATTTTTTCATCATTGCCATTATACCTGCAGAAAAAATACACGAAGTAAGCAGAAAAATAAAAATGCACAAAGCAAAAATAAAGTCACTAAGACAAGTATATATGACACTTAGTCATATCCATCAGATTTCATATTTGATTATGGGAGATCAAAATTCAAGGTTTTTAAACAAGAGGAGAATTTTTCCACAGATAGACATTTAGTGCCCATATCAGCAGGGTTAAACTCAGATGCAATTTTTTCAGGGTTTTTACATAGTTGAATGCCAGATTGACTATCAGAGAAAACAGTAACATCACCAGATAAATAGCCAATTTCAGAGAGCAAACCTTTTAACCAAATAGCCTCTTTTAAAGCTTCAGTTATAGCTATATATTCAGATTCAGTGGTAGATAATGCAACAATGTGTTGGAGTTGAGATTTCCAACTAATGCAAGAGCCACATAGTGTAAACACATAAGAAGTAGTTGACTTTCTATTATCCCTATCATTAGCATAATTGGAATCAACATATCCAACTAGGTTGGTACCCTGAGCAGAGTAAGAGAATTTTAAGCTTACATTTTGAGAACCTTTAAGGAACCTGAGAAGCCATTTCAATGCTTCCCAGTGAGAGGGACCAGGATTAGACATGTACCTACTGAGACAGCTAACAGCATAGGCAATATCAGGCCTGGTGCTGATCATTAGGTACATAACAGATCCAATGGCATTTGAGTAGGGTACATTTTCCATTTCAGCAATTTCAGAATCAGTTTTAGGAGACTGATTCTTACTTAATTCAAAGTGAGCAGCAAGGGTCACAGAAGTTGGTTTAGCAGAAGACATAGCAAATTTATTCAAAATCTTTTCCACATAGGAGCATTGATTTAAAAGCAATGTCTTAGCCTTTCTATTTCTAACAATATTCATGCCTAGGATTCTTTTAGCATCACCAAGATACTTCATGTCAAAGTTTTTACTCAAGTTTGTTTGAACACAGTCAATCATTTTCAAGCATGGACTTATTAATAGCATATCATCAACATAAATCAGTAAGAAGACAGGAACAGAATTGTCCATTTTAAAGTACAAACAGTGGTCATATGCACTTCTTATGAATTTTAGTGACTGCATGCATTCATCAAACTTTCTATTCCACTGCCTAGGAGATTGTTTAAGACTATACAAAGATTTATTCAGAAGACAGACATGATTAGGCTTGGAAGAATTAACAAAACCATCAGGTTGTTTCATATATATTTCTTTGTCAATATCACCATGAAGAAAAGCAGTTTTTACATCTAGTTGTTTCAATTCCCAGTCAAAATGAGCAACTAAGGCAAGCATAATCCTAACAGTAACAAATTTCACAACAGGAGCAAAAATTTCAGAGTAGTCAATGCCTTCTTTTTGTGTGAAACCTTTTGCTACCAGTCTAGTTTTAAACCTAACCTTTTCTTCTTCATTTTTAATCTTATAAAGCCACTTACAATCTATAACAGAACAATGTTCAGGTTTAGGTACAAGACACCAAGTGTTATTGACATATAAAGAATTCATTTCATCATTCATAGCACTTAGCCATTCTTTTGAATGTTCAGATTTTAGAGCTTCATTGTAGGTTTTTGGTTCACAACCATCTGATGACTCAAAGATATTAAAAGCATGAGATTCAACATGAAAATCATTAAACCTAGAGGGTTGCCTAATATTCCTCCTAGGTCTGTCCCTTGCAAGTTGATAGTTATTTAGATCATTTTCATTATTCTCTTCCCCATGTTCATCAAACAAGGTATTATCAGTATTTTCATTATCAGAAACAGGCAAAAGGGGTTGCTCCACCTTGATAGGAATAGTCCTAGTATCAGGTAGGGGAGTGGGAGCACATAAACAAGGGAAATCAGATTCATTAAAAATCACATCCCTACTTATTACAACCTTAAAACCAGGTTCATCTCTCATCCACAGTCTATAACCTTTCACACCTTCAGGATAGCCAAGAAAAACACATTTTTTGGACCTAGATTCAAGTTTGTCATCTTTTTGGTGAACATAACCAGCACAACCAAAAACTTTTAAATTTGAAAGATCAAGGTGTTTACCAGACCACACAGATTCAGGACACTTACCATTTAGAGGAACAGAGGGAGACCTATTAATAAGGTAGGCAGCAGTACATACTGCTTCTCCCCAGAACTTTTTAGAAAGACCAGAGTAACTTAACATACTCCTTACTCTTTCTAAAAGGGTTCTATTCATCCTCTCAACAATACCATTCTGTTGAGGAGTATAAGGGACAGTTTTGTGCCTTTGGATACCTGATTCTGCACACAACTTATCCAATAAGTTGTTGCAGAACTCAAGTCCATTGTCAGTCATTAGGAATTTTATTCTTTTTCCAGTTTGGTTTTCAATTAATGTTTTCCAGTTTTTAAAATTCTCAAACACATCAGACTTGAGTTTTAAAAGCATTACCCATACTTTCCTAGAGTAATCATCAATTATTGATAGAAAATAAGATTTCCCACCATGTGTGGAGACACTAGCAGGTCCCCACACATCAGCATGCACATATTCAAGGATTTCAGAACACTTAGACAAGTTTGGGGAGGGGGAAGAAGGGAAACAGACTTTGTGTTGTTTTCCTTTCACACAAGATTCACAAAAGGGTACAACAGATATTTTATCATTTCCAAAGCATCCTGCCTTATGTAATAATTCAAGTCCCTTATTGCTCATGTGTCCTAATCTACAATGCCAGAGTTCAGTTTTATCTTCTTTCACAGAATTTGCAGAGGCAGACAAAGGCTTAGCAGCACACACATACAAGTTTTTCTTTTTAAAAGCTTCAAGAAAAACAGAAGAGTTTTTAAGTATTTTCATAACACCATTTCCCCATTTTCCTTCAAAACCATCATCTTCTAAAGCAGCACAGGAAATCAAGTTATTGCATAAATCAGGCACATGTCTTACATTTTTTAAGGTAAACACATTTCCTGAACTACAGATTAAGGAAACATCCCCAATACCAGAGATTTTACACTTCTTTTCATCAGCAAGAGAAACAAAACCATTTGACACAGTTTTATAAGAGTTAAAGAAAGCTTTTGAAGGAGTCATGTGAAAGGAACATCCAGAGTCAACAAGTCATTCAAATTCACACTCATTTTCAGGCAAGACAGTATAGCAGGATTCAGAGACCATGAAAACATCTCCATTACATTCATTTTCAGAAGTGGATGCATTATTAGCTTGATTACCTTGAGACTGATTTGATCCCTGAAACTGATCCTTTTTCTTTTTAGGGCAATCTTTTATAAAATGATTTGGATCACCACAGTTATAACACCTTCTATTTTTAGGCTTATTCTGGAAAAAGGGGTTATTTTCAGATTGGATCTTATCAGTGTATTGGTTAGTTTGGTTGTTGGAAGGCTTAAAACCCTTGGGCTTAGACCTTCCTCTAACAAACATCACCTCTCCTTTAGTCTGAGGATTTGTTTTTAAATCCATTTCTTTACTCTTTAAACCATTTACAACAGTTTCAAAAGACACAGAGTCCCTTCCATACTTAATAGCAGACTTAACATCATTATATGAGTCTGGGATAGCATTTAACAGAACAATAGGAGTATAATCATCAATATTTTTATCTCCAGTTTTCTTGATGTCTTGGACCAGTTTAGTAAACACATCAAGGTTTTCCTCTATATCTTTACTTAAATCCAATTTAAATCTAAAAAAATTTTCAAGCAAGAACATTTTATTAGGCAGGGAGGTTTCCACATACAGATCTTGCAATTTATCCCATAAGGTTTTAGCACTAGTTTGATCACTGACTTTTCTAAGCACACAATCAGACAGATTTAGGACTATAGAAGAATAAGCCATTTCATCCATTTCACTGATCTTTTCAGGTGTGTCAGATTCAGCATAATTTTGACTAATGCATTTAAACACACGTTGTTGAACAAGTATGCATTTCATTTTTTGTTGCCAAATACCAAAATCAGTTTTTCCATCAAAAGGAGCCAAGGTGTAATTTGACAATGAACCCATCACACAGAATAAGGAAAGGACACACAGTCAACCACACAGGAGTAAAGTTTTCAGGCTCTGTAGAGCCAAGGATTTCCCAGTTCTCGGCACTGATTTATCAGTGGAGCAGGGGTTCACTTGGCAGCCTTAAGAACAAAGCAATAACAGTAGAGATTCACAAAGAATAACAGTAGAGATTACAGCGGAAGCACACAATCAAGGCAGTCACAAAGAAAGCCTAGGGTTTCTACCAGCACAGAAGCCCAAAACCTGCCCGTTACAAACGGGAACTACCAAAGGTGTTTAGGGTTTAGCGAAGTACCTGAGCGGACCCCAAAGTATGGGCAAGTCCAACTTACCACAGGCAACCGATAAGGCTCACGTCGAGCGCAGGCGCGACGGGAGGACTGCCAAGGGGGCAGAGAGGATCACCAGCTCGATCAAGCAACGAACCAAAGGAAAAAACACAGAGAGAAGCACACAAAGTTAGAAAATATAAACCCTAGATTCTTACAGGGGGAACACAAAGAGTCACCCCAAGAATCTCAGATTTCGACCCCACGGGTCAGATAAGACCACGATTACAAGAACCGTGGCTCTGATACCACTGTAAGGTGGATATCGTGGTCAAAGGCTCAGATAGCCTACACCAAAACGAACACAAGGACCAGTGGGAACAGGGATTTACACACAAAGTCACAGAGACTCAAAACCCTAGCCCAGACAGAAGATCTCACAGAGAGATCGAACTCAGCCCACAACCCTCTCACCACTGAACCCTCGGGAAACCCTCAGGAAGCCCCTCGCTTCTACTCTCACACACACTCAAGGATCTCAAGCTTAACAGTGTAGTATCGGGTTCTTTGCAGAGAGAAGAAGAGAGGAAGGCAGAAAGAGAATGAGACTCAGAATGTGGCTTTTCTTTGCAGCCTCCACTGCAGCCCCATAAGAAGAGGTGAGTGAGAGGAGCAAGAAGCTCAGAGGGCTTCCATCGGAAAGGGACAAAGGAGAAGGAATCGTCGGAGACGAAGAGACAGAGAGGCGCAGCTAGGGCAAAGTGAGAGGAGCAAGAGCGAATCGCCTTAAAAGGCTCAGGGGTAATGGGCTAGGGTAAGATATGGGCTTGGGCCTGGGCTTGGGTAGAAGTGGGCCAGAAATAAAAGACAGGCCCATACAATACTTTGGGCCTAATTTCTAACAATATTAAATACATTTCTAGTTCAGATTCAGAAGAGTGTGACAAAGTATCTTTCATATATACTAAAGAAATAACCACTAGAGAACACATGTCACTCTATGGTTATTTAAATTTTTCATTCAATTTTTTAAATTTACATATGTCTTTAATTAATAATTTAATTCAATTAATTCTTTTAATGATAATTACTAGCAATTTGTAACCTATGAGTTCACCTAATTCCCTTAATGGTATGATGAGATCTTCATCTTAATGTTAGCTAAATGTTAATGTTTAATTTAATTCAAAAAATTAGAATAAATGTATATAGTAAAATTATATGTAAATAAATATAATTATTATATATTACGAAACCAATTAAATCATGCATATAATGGATAAGAATATTATATACATATATTTTGTAGGTAATGTGAGTATACAAATATAGTTTTAAGAAAAATAAATATTAGTACATTCATGAAAAAAGTTTATTGATTGCAAATTAATATATTGTAATTAATAATGTTTTGATGACAATATATGTTAGTAGTAATACACATATATTGAATATTAATAGAAAATGAGACGTTAATTTATGTTAATCCAAATTAATAAAAAAAATATTAAACAATATATATATATATATATATATTGTATTTTAAACATTTTAATTATACTTTAATTTTAATTTAAAAATATTGCTAATGTATATGTTACGTACAAATTGATGATACAAATATTTTTTAAGTCATGTGAATATGAAAATAATTTTCGATAATTAACATTTTTGATCTAACATGTGTATATAACATTATTATTTTTTATTCAAAATATATTACATTTTTATATTAGCTTTTTAATAATATTAATTTTAACAAATCCCGTGTGATACACAGGATATATACTAGTTTTGTTTCTATTTATATAAAAATGATTAACTTGCACCAGTACTTGAGTCAATATTAATTACTCCAGTTAATTAAAATTTGATACAAGCAAAGTAATTTTCAAATCTAAGATATCAGTGCATGAGGTTCAAATGTGTCTTTCAGATTACTGAGACGGTAGCTTATATGGGACAAAAGATTTTGTTGGATATAATTAACTAACATAAATATGATATAATACATTGTAGAAATATATCTTGCATGGACAAAACTTATATACCCCTGGGGCATATAGGGGCACGAATTTAGGTGTTATACACATGCTCTTCAAATGTTATATATATATTCTATAGATGTTACATTTCTTGGTGTTATACATATACTCTACAGGTATTATATGTATATAAGGGTATAGATATGATACCTAAAGAGTATACATATGATACATGTAGAGTATATATATAACATCATATAATAGGTTAAGTTGGGGGCACCGTACCCCCGGGGCACACAAGTGTCACTCATCTTGCATTAGTAAAAGAAATATTATTTAGAAAATTTATACATTTTATAAGGAGAAACACTTATGTGCACCAGGGGTACGGATCTTAGATCCGTACCCCTGACACGACCCGCTGACCCAGATCCATGTATATATATATATATATATTTTAAAAAAAAAGTTGCCCTAATCCTCTCCATTATGGAGCGCTGCCTCTTCTCCTCTTTCTCTCTCATTCTCTCTCTTGCTTCTTCTTCTCTTTCTCTCTTCCTGATGTCATGATTCTTATTGTTTCTACCCTTTTTCTTCTTTAAACCCTAATTGTGTGTCGCATTCTCATCTTCTTCTTCTCTTTTTTTGGTAGCATTATTAATCCTCTCCTTGATAGGGAAAAAAAAAAGAAAGGATGACAATCTGCTCCTAAATGAGGCAGAGAATGGTCTCGTTGACGGCGGTACGGAGGCCAAGGTACTCGTTGTTGAGACCGTCGGTGGGGGCCGGGTTGAATGCACGGAGGAGCCGGGTTTAAAGTTCATGTCGTTTTGAGATTGAGAGTCTGCAACTTTAATAGTGTTATCATTGTTTGGATTCTTGTTGCTTTTTAGTGTTTTGAATCCATTAATGATAGAAAATTTTGATGTTTTTGGTTTAGAAATTTGTATGTATTTATGATATTCCTTGTCATATTCCAATCAAATTGTTATGTTTTGACACCTTACTATAATGTAAGCATATGTTACCACAAAGATAAATATGTGATACCTTAAGAGTATTTACGTAATACCTTGAAAAAATTACAAAAGTGTTACTGATAGTCTTTATAAGTGTTATATATACTTTTTAAAGGTATTATGAAATTTTTGATGTAGTTTCTTCAAATGATTATGAAAAAAAATACTTAGATGGTTCTGATTGTCTCTATAGGTGTTATATATACATTCTAAAGGTATTATTAAAATTTTAATGTAGTTTTTTCAAGTGATTATGAAAATATTACAAAGGTGTCATTGATAGTCTCTATAGGTGTTATATACACTTTCTAAAGGTATTATGAAATTTTTGATGTAGTTCAGTTTCTTCAAGTGATTAAGAAAATATTGTAAATGATTTACATGGTTTTATTTTATTAATTAAGCTTTTAAATATATTTTTTGTTGAAAAGATTCGTTAGATGATTATAAATATAATGCTGGTAATTACACAACAAGTAAATGCTCCAATATAGCATCCAATTCAATTATACATCCTAAAAAAAAAAACATAAATTGTATCTTTTTCAAATTTTCAAGTCATGGAAATGCATATGATACCTTAAATGTTTATATATATCACCTAAAGACTATCCATATAACACCTGAACAAAAAAAATAGATATGAAAATCAACTAAGAAAAATGTATTACAACCTTATTATACAAAGCAAGCAAGTGCAGTAAAATAGATAAGAAACTCTACTAAAAAAATGTATTACAGCCTTATAATACAAATCAAGCAAGGGTCTCTTCGATACGAGTGCTAGCATCGTTCTCTTCAAGAAGGGTCAGTTTGCAACTTCTACTTCAAGCCTCTAGATCAACGACTTCTGATAATGCATCCCCAACACCTCCATCACCATCACAACCACAAACTTTTGTGCTCACAAGAGAGAAAGAGAAGAACTGTAACTATGTTGAAGGATAGAATAAGAGAAACATTTAAAAATCATAAAAAAATTAAATCAAATACATCATGGAATCAAATAGAAAGCTAATGAATACTACATAATATATATGATACATTTCTGTGATACATATCACAAAAATGCATATGATACCTTGAATATTTATGTATACTACCTAAAAGCTATCCATATAACACCATGAAGGGGAGAATAAGAGAAGCATTAAAAAAATCATAAAAAATTAAATCAAATACATATCATAAAATTAAATAGAAAGCTAATGAATACTACATAATATATATATATATATATATATAATACATTTATGTGATACATATCACAAAATGCATATGATACCTTAAATGTTTATGTATACCATTTAAAGGATATTCATATAACACCATGAAGGGGAGAATAACTAAAATTACATATAATATCTTTTAAGGTAACACATATGCTACCTTAAGCTAAAACTTATAATACCTTAAGAGTCTTTATCTGATATCCTAAAGTTTTATGAATATATACATGTGACACATCTAAAATAATCATATGATACATTAAGTGCATACACAGAATACCCCAGTACTATTAATGTGATACCTTAAGAATCTATAAGGTACAAAATCATATAATTTAAAGCATCAAATGCATTTATAACAGCTATATACATTCATATAACACCTTGAGTGTTTACATATAACACCTAAAAACTATACATATAACACCTCAATAACAAAAAAGAAACATATAGACCGTAAAACCATAATAACCAATCAAACTACAAAGCCTTGTAACAGTCGCCGAAGGAGTCTTCCTATATTTCTTTCCAGGAACAACCAATTCTTTTTAACTTCAAAAGAATAAAAAATAACAACACATATCAGAATTTCAAAACCATATAAGTTAAAACATCAAATACATATATAACAACTACATTCATTCATATAACACCTTAAGTGTTTATATATAACATCTAAAGACTATACATATAACACCTCAGTGAAAGTCACACATCTCATGCAAAAACATATCAGATCTTACCTGCCAGCAAAAACTTAATCATTATGATTATTTTCTTCTTTTCTTTTTGATACTTTTTTCCGTGAGACGGATCCTTATTACCTAACCCATATCCACACATTTTCATATGAATTGTTAAGGGTGGGTTACGGGTTGACCCGTCTCACAAAAAAAGATCAATGTTACGGTCTCATACAAGACCTACTCATTTTAAAATAACTAGGTAATTTTGATATATAAATATAATAATCATTTAAAATTTTTAAAGTATAAAACTAAAACTTAGACAACATTAAAATAAATATACACAAAAAAAGTAGTTTAATAATAAAGATAAATCAAAAAAATAGAAAGAAATCAGCAACGACCTCTTTCCTTCTCACCTCATCCCCACACAACATGAACAAGTAGTTTTTGTAACATTAAAACATTGCTATAAGAACATTGATAATTGTTGTAAAATCATTTTAAGGCAACTTTTTTTTTTTTTTTTTTTTAAAGTTATAGAATGGCCTTCTAATAAAAGAATTGAAGGAAAAAATCAAATATATTCAAATACTTCTCTCATGTCAAATTTAGGTCAATATTGCTAATCGAATACGAATCCAAATAAATTTATCGAAATCAAATAGTATATCATATTAATTCGATGCGTTTACAGCCTACATAACAGTCTCTACACCAAAACAAACAAACAAAATAATTGCATGAAACAATTTGGTAAATTGAATTCACGTGTCTCATAAATGAAGATGTAGAATAAACGTATTTTATAACTGAAACAATATTCAATTTGAATTCAATACAGTAACTGAACCACAAGAAAATAACATGGAGGTGATAGTTTCTATATATACAGTATTGTGCAATAAATAATATGGCCCTTTTGAGAGTAGAAGAAGCATAACTTCAAAAATGGGTTGGCAATTTTAATCATAAGGATTGCGAAAATTCTTCAAAAGCTCGGGGATGTCATACCCTAGCATGTCGTCGACAGATTGTATCATCTTCGGCTTCAGCTTCTCGAATTTATCTATACTATACCCACTCAGGACCTCCTTGAAGTGTTCCACGTTGGGAAAATCCCCGGCTGGTAAATGGTGTTCCCTTTGTACCTGGTTATAGTCGAGACGAAGATAAGGTATGAACACTCGTACATAAATTCAGCGAGAGAGAGAGAGAGAGAGAGAGAGAGAGAGAGAGAGAGAGAGAGAGAATGGACCTTTGCGAATTCATCAGGCAGGTTGTCAATGAGCCTCTGCTGTGTCTTAGCTTTGCCCATCATTGCTGGCATCTCCTTCTTCAGATGACTGATAATGTATGCATGTATCTTAGCAGCCCTGGCACGTTTTACGAATTCATTTATCTGCAAAATGTGAATGATCAATCTTATACTGTGTTCCCCATGCCAATATGCAAATCTTTATATATATTACATGATTATGAACTCACACGACGATCACAAGCCTTCTTTGGTATGTCTTTCAAATCAGCCAGAAGGTCATCCTGTTCTTTCTCAAAGAGCTCTTTGCCAATGGGACCAACCACGGACTCGTTTATTGGCTTTTCGTTAAATGAACTGTTCAGACAAGAAAACAATGAAATCACAGAAAGAATAAGAGTCGTGTGCTTTTGATCAACCAGCTTATATTGTCTGGTGGTTGAAAATATAAGTGCAATAGCAGAGCTTAGATGAAGGGGCAGAGCAACGAGCACATGAAACATGATGGGACCCATTTCAACGTGCATTTGACAGACGCAACACTTATCACAAGTATTGATCTTCTTTCAAGGAAAATGAGTTTACAGAGGGTAGCACACAAAATATGCAACAGGATAATTGTGATGATGCAACAATCGTAAAAGAGATCCTAATTACAGAGGATAGCACACAAATAAATGATAGAATAGTCCTACTGATGCTCAATAAACATCATAACTGCACAATAGCATCCAAATACATCTTCTTTCAAAGGCAAAATGGTCCAGATATTAAAGCTCTACCAAGTAAAATCTAAGATACTCAAACACGTTTCCTCTTAGTGGTGTGTGCTCTGAAGACAAATCATCAGCTGACTAACATTTCAACTACTAAACGATCATAAACATAATAATAATAGAGAGCTTACCCAATATAAACACGCATAACTTCAGGAGTGTTTAGCACCTTCCCGAGGGACCACATCAGTGCTCCATATACCCGCATAAGCTGCAATGAGAGGGAAATTTTGTAGAACCAAGTTAGTAAAGAATACATGATTTTTGTCCAAGACAGTCACAGGAAAGTAAAATTAGTTTTGAGGAAAAGACTTCATTAACTCATACTTGTTGGGTATCGATTTGATCAGCCTTGTTCAGTACCACACGTATCTTATCATCATGACCTCGTAAAGATCCAATGACTCGTTTAAATTCATCACTTATATCAAGTTTGTGAGGATCGAATAGCAGCAGGATCAGATCACACTTTGTGGCAAACCAAGATGTGACACCAGTAAAGTCGTAGCTTCTTTGAGTCCGTTGCTTTTCTCCAGACAAAACTCCAGGCGTATCCACAAATGTAATATGCTCCAGCAGCTTTTAACATTTAAAATGAACAATTTACTAAATAAGATATTAAGTATTTTATATTTCCTTCAGTATTAATGATGAAGATAAAATTTCTCCTCACAGGATGTGGCATTTGAGAACACTCAAATTTTGACAAAAATGCAGTTCCAAAAGTTGTCAGGCCACTGAAAGGCATATCTGCTTGAACAGCAACAGTGTTCCCAGGTATACTTCTCTCATCAGGTCCATTCTGAATAGACAAGTACAGTAGAGATTACAACAGAAATAAAAAAACTGCGGTAGAAAAACATTTACGAAGAAGCAGTGGAAAGCATCAAGTTCAATCGGAGACAGGAAGAGGAAAAGCAAAAATCGACGCAACAAAAGAATAAGTGGGAAAAAGAAAAAAAAATAGGATTGGTCATGTTAAGACATGTCAGTAGGAAAAACATATAGTTGACTAAATCATGCATAGTTCAAAAGTTGGAATCAGATGACATTAAAGATAAAATGCAGAATCATATAGAATCCAGTGCAACTTAACTGTAAGAACTAAATGTTTGTACTACGGCTCAAAGCATGAAGAAAGAAATATAGCTCACCATCACAACAACAAATCTATCTGTTGTCGGCTCTGGTCCGATGTGAGCTCCTATCATAAGTAGGATAAAATACATAAATAATTTTTGTAAGAGAAATGTAAATTAATGCCCAAAATAATTGTTAAATACCTGGATAATTTGCTCTGAGCAAATGTTTGATAAATGTCGTCTTTCCGGTGGAATACTGACCCAGTAGCATCACCATAGGTTTAGCATCAAAATCACTATTGGTCTTCACAACATACAAAGCATGATTCCAGAGTTGAACCCAGCACAAATTACACGATCAGATAAAAATATTATTTAGATGAAAAAGCAACAAAGACTAATGCTTTCAGTGTTGTTTGCACAATACTCCAAGGAAGGAAGATGGAATCGTTACCAGTAAGGGAGAAACAAAGTCATTAAACCGATAGGTCACTTCCAAGGGCTTCACCTTCTGTACATACAACTTCTTCAAGCCATCAATAATTGAAGTGACAGAGCTCAAAGATATCTAATACAATAGACAAGGAGGAAGCGTCATTCAAGGAACCAAAGGAATTCTTTAGAAACTAAATTACAGCTTGCATAGTGAAAAAAGAGGTGAAGAGAAGGTGCAGTGAACATTCACAAGTACAACACCAATATCTTGAATCTCAACTTGGAATCGTTCATCTTTATATAAAATCTAAAGCACAAATACGTAATATAGTATGATTGACACATAAGAAAGAACATGATTATGCAGAAAAAGATGAAAAAGACAAACTGATCAGGACTGATATTTATTTTCACATTCCCATGCACTAGAAACTTAAAGGCTAAATGGCCCAAAACATGAACAAATATGTTTGGGGTACTCAGATAACACAGAAAAAATTTGGTTAGGATGAAATAACAGAGTAAAAGAAAACTTATAATACCATCAAAAAGAAAAAAATGCAAGACAACCTACCTTACTTGCAGACTTTGAAGAAGAAAACCAACTAGCTGCAGGTGAAGATTGCACTTGAGAACTGCCTAAATCATAAGAAGTCAGCCTCAAAAATTAAATATCAATCGCTAGTGCAGATAACATCACAACCATCTTACCATTCTCTTCAGGTTCACTTGATAAACGTTTTTTCTTCTATGTAAAAGAAAGTTAAAGCTTTAATATCCACTGTCTCAAACTAAACTGAAAGCATACACAACAAAAATACAAACTTACTGCAAGTAGCACATCCAAACCTTCCAATGTCGGAGGTTGTAAGTTTTCAAAGTCAACTGCAAAGATTGATGTAGTTAACCTTGTCATAATCACTTTATAACTATGATAACTACAATATATTAAAGAAACAGACATAGATGTAACAAGGAACAGAAAATCAAGAGCAACAAAACTGAAATTCCAGTGCTTACCTTCAGAGTTTAAAATATCACTGGTGATAGTATGCCCAGCTTGCGCCAACGACACTAACTACATGGCCAAGTGTTAAAGAGAGATCAGCAACACAACATTGATCACTTTCGGAAAGAAATATAATACATAAACAACAGGAACCTGCATTGCTGTAATGAATTCCTTCAGTCCAAGAAAGCCTTGCCTTTTCGAATCAGCAATGGCCCACACCTAGTGGAAATAAGGAAAAATTACATGGTGATCAAATTTGATTCAAAAAAGGATTAATATAATGAAAAGGCCTCCAATCTAGTCCCAAGGACTCATTATTAGGCATGCTTTGTATTGTATGAACTCAAACATTGAAGTAATCGACACCGTAATTCAACAGTGCAAGCCTATCACAAGCAACAATGAATCAGCCCAGAAATCAGCACAGTAACTGTAGCAATCGAACAGACACCATTCCAGAAAACACACAAAAATTTATTTAAAGAAACTAACTCAAAATCAATGCTACACACAGGAGGAGTTACACACACTACAAAGCAGCTGAAATCATTATCCAATGGAAGAACAAATTGACAAAACCATACCAGTTTGAGATCTTGACGAGGCAAATTAGACATGGAAAAGAACTTCGTAGCATCGCCTCCCGTAAGACGCCCATCTCCATCTACAACAACATTAAATTACTCAGTTCAAAATCAGAAAATCAAAAACGCAGCTTGAAATCAAAATCGAAGCTTAAGATGCAACAAAAGCAACCTGAATCAGCGAGAGAAAACCATTCCTGATAGATCTTCTGGTGGTGCTTGGAGCACCGAGTAATCGGCGCCGAAGCAATCTCCATTTCGAGCTCGCTTACGAATCAAACACACTTGAGATTTTCGAGTTACATTCAATTTCTGTATCAATCTGTGATTCCGAGCGAAAACGAGTTAATGCTCATTGCTGGGAGCGAATAGCCGTTCAGCCGACGCACTGAGGCAAAACGGTGTCGTTTTGAGTTTGGCATGTCTACAGTCTACTCCAAGTTTCTTACTTTTTACTATTCTTTTTTCTTCACCAATTTCCACTTTTTCCTCAATATTAATAGTGATTTTTAATAGGTTAAAGATATTTCAAGTAAATCTTATATGAAAAAAATCATTTCACGATTTATGTTTGGTGAAATCGATCAACCACAATTCGTACTTCACAATTTACATATAACTAAGTGGAATGGATTTGAATATGGATGAAAAAGTATCCCACGAAAACAGTGCACGAGATCATCTCATGCAAATTTCCGTGAAATGTTTAATGAGACAAGATAGTGATAAGTTTTAATAGATGCCAATTTGTGTGCATCATCATTTTGTCAATTTTTAGTTAAGAATAATTATAATTTATTTTAGAAAGATTATTTTTTTAATATATGTTACCCACCAATGTATTCGATATCTGTATTATTTTATAGTCATAGAATGAGATAATTTGTTAAAATTAAGTACTCTATTTTCGTAATGATAGATTATATTAGTTTCACATTATGCTGCGCCTACATTTTTCATATAATTTATTTTTTAAAATATAATAAATAAAATTTTATAGTTAATTAACATGGCTAATTAATTAAATTAATTTTAAGGTTGATAATAAACATTTTTGTATAATATCGAAATTATAACTAAATTGTTCAAATAACACATGACAGACTTCAAAAATAGTAATCCAAGAGTAAGTCTTGTGTACCCCGGGGCACCGTGCCCCCAAACATTTATTGTAATACCTTTAAATAATATGATTAATACATTAACATGTAATAAATAATACCTTGAATAATACATTCACTAAAACATATGTTTCAGTTATACACGTAATACCTTATGAATATGCAACTAATATCTTATGAGTATATCACCAATACATTCAAGGATATGCCACTTATCACCAATACATTCAAGATATACCACTAATACCTTATGAATACACTAATAATACCTCATGAGCATATAACTAATACCAAACTAATAATACCTTTGGGGGTACGGTGCACCGGGGGTACGCAAGTTTTTGCCGTAATCCAATCAATATATATATATATATATATATATAATAAAGGAAAACTAATTAAAATAATGGTAGGCTGTTTATAAATGATTATTCAAAATTTTCACACTTTTGAAACTTAATTAATGTAATTGTGTAGTTTTTTCGAATATGTGTTTTAAAATAAACTGATTTCTTGGAAAGTTTATAAATTTTCATATTCTTATCATTTATTTGAAAAGGAAATTTAATATTATTCTAAAATTTAACAATAAAATTAAACTAAAACAACCGTCGAAATGTTGAATAATATAAGACATAACCATATATAAATATATTTTTTAAAATAATAAATAAATTATTATTCATGTACCTTTACCGGTGCAACATGAAATTAACCAATTAAATATTATATTAGTCAGACTATGATATATTCAATGTTAAATTAAACGATATGTTGCACAGAATTACAAATATTTTTTTTATGTGAATAATATTTAACTATATACAATTTTACTAAGTTTAATAATATTTTTTTAAATCTCATATACTGCATAGCTACAATACTAGTTAGTTAATATAACTGAAAACACAAATTAAATTTATATTTACTTAAGGAAATTAATTCGAACGGTGAACATTGTATGCATTCTAGATCCATATATTATGTCCAAATCTATTTTTTTATTTCATCTAGATATTAAAATGAACCAAGATCCTTTTCAAGAATATCTCAAAACACATACTCCATAAACTTATAGAGTGTGAAGAGTATGTCTCTTGTGTACCTGGTGCATGTATTTGAGATCCATGCACTCGGGTTTCACGCAGGCCGACGTGGGTCGGTCCAACCCATAATGCCCTTTTTTTTTCACATGTTTTGGTCGTGATTTTCATGTTATGTTAGTGATACCTTCATTTCCAAATTTTATAACCTTAGTTAAGAACCATTGACTTTTATGTTATGTTAGTGTTACATTCATGTTATGTTAGTCATTTGAAATGTGACTAACATAACATGAAGGTATAACATATTCAGCGAATTTTTGGTGAGTTTGAGTGGTCTCACCAGGTGTGTGGGAGCCCGTTGGGACGTGTGGGAGGCCCGTGGGGCCGGTTAAAGCACCAAGTGCAAAAGTTTTTTCTGAATGTGAATATCTCAAATTAATTCAACCGCTTTGTACACAAGTATAGATAAAATAAAGAGTTAGTCTCATGTGCAACTGGTGCACATACAATTCGGGTCGGGTTCGGGTCGACCCGGATCCGTGCACTTTTTTTTTTGAATTTTATTTTTTCGCTTCAAACTGTTACCTTTATGTTGTATGAGTATGACATTTATGTTATATAAGTGTGACCTTTATGTATAAATGTAATGACTTTTATATACTCTAACTTAGAAAAAAATGAAGAATTTTACACTCTGAAGGTCATAATATTTGTACATAAAGGTCACAAGAATCGTACATAAAAGTCACAACAATACAGCATAAAGGTCTCAATCTGAAGCGAAAAAAACCTGAAAATTTTTATTTTTTCCTAAGTTATTAAACATAAATGTTATAACATTTATATATAAATATCACACTTTTATAACATAAAACTCACATCCTTACAACATAAAGGTAACAGGCTGAAGCGAAAAAAAAAAAAAATCAGATGACCCAGGTGCAAAATCATATAATATGATTTATTTATAACTTAATTGAAAAAAAAAAAAGAATGAACAAACATGAACAAATAAATACACGTGTTTGTTTTTTAAGAAATGCCAACAGTCTTGCCAAGTAGCCATAGTACCAAAGATAACTCTAACCCAAATATGGTGTGAAGAGAAGTCCTATCCAACATAAATCCATACACACTGATCCCTGCTCTGTTGTTCTCAAAGTACGTCACTGCAATAAAACGACAAAAGTTCGATCAATAGGTTCTAGTTGCTGCAAAAATCACGAAGTTTCCAAAAATTGCAATTTAAACAGATCTTTTAATAAATATAACATGACCTTCAATATCTCGTCCATCCATCCGTAACCAACAATCAAGTTTATGGTTATAGATGCGCGGGATATTGAAAGTCATGTTACGTTTGTTATTAGCCCGATTAAGTACTTACCCAAAGCTTGTCTCTTTTGAAAAGAGATGGTGCTATAAGCATGTGATGGAATGAACCTGGTGTTGTCCAGCTCATCTTCCTCATCGCCCACGTCGTCAAACTCAGCTGAGCTAGCACTGAGTAAGTGCTTATGCTGTTCCGATGCAACTGGGGTCTCGCCTTCAGTTGCATCGAATGAGTCGATGGTGGCACACACGTGCCACTTGGCTGCAAGGCACGTGACGCCCAGTGCTTTGTGGGTGATTCGAGCTGCACTTCTTAATAAAATCAGCAGCCCTGTTAAGAGGCTTACAGAGCAAACCTGTGCATTCAACACAATATTTGAGCACCATTAAGAAGTGTTAGATCTAGGGTTCATAACTTCATATCAAAAATCAACCTATATAGAGTTTAACCTTTTTGAGCAAAAGTCGAATGAAAATTGTCTGAAAATTTTGTGAACTACGAGGTGCTACAGGAAAGGACTTGTTTAAAAAAGTTCAATTTACAAACTAAAAAAAGTCTTAGTTCAGATTGAGATTATATTTAGATCGAGGATTTAAAAAAAATGATTTGAAATTCATATCAATAAATCCATGGCTGAAGCTTGGATTGATATGAACTTGAAAATCATTTTTTACTTTGAATTATTCATGTGCAATTTGAGTATATTAATAATTGAAACAAATCTATTCCACACATTCATATTTGAAAAATACAACATTTTTCACTTTAAATTAATCTTTATGCAATTTGTGTGTATTAAAAAATCGAAGCACATTAATTTCAAATCACTCAATCCAAACACAGTCCCACTTAAGTTCAAGTTGCAAGAGCATACCGCTAGTTCTCCAGTGTTATATATATTGCGCTGCGCATTAGGGCGAGTGGTCATGAGAAGAGAAGCGAACTGGCTTGCAGTGATAAATATCAAAGCCCATAATATGAATGCTCTATATCTATGGCTTATAATCCTCAAATGTCTTCTAATCCGAAGATGTTCTCTCAGCACCGATTCAACATTGGAATCAACCTCGAAAACGAGGGCAAAGTCCTGCATTCGGAGGATCTGAAGAGAGCAAAGCAGGCGGAAGAGAATGCAGACAAGAAAAAAGACAACGGTCCGGTAAAACCACGAGGCGAGGTCCAACACACAGGCAACAGTGTTGCTCAAAACGACGTTGCCCAAAAACGGAATCTTAGTTCCACCGGAACTGTACCACCATATCTTGTACAAACTCTCGGCACCAAAACATGGTAGCACAAATATGAACAATATCTTCAATGATCTCTATATATATATGTGCAAATTAACAAAGGTAAGTTGAGTGAAATAGCTAGAGAATTAAATTGAAACTACACTTAGAGAAATGAAATGACAAGGATTTGTGCCTTGCTAATTTACAATGAAAATGACTTGCATCATGTTTTTAAGTTCATATAGCTAAGCAAGTGGCAATATACAAAATAATTATGGAGAAGAATTACGTAATTTTGACAGTAATTTTAATAAATTATAGCACATTAAAATTTGGTAAAAATACAATAAAACAAAAAAAGATGGTTTGAACTAGTATTGAAGTACTTTTTAATTTTATAAATATCACAAAAACTTCATGAGATGGTCTTTATGGATAGTTTTTATCAAACAGATTTTTTTAATCCGTTAACCAAACATATTTTTACAAATTTATATTGTGAAATTATGAATTGTGCGTCGAGCCGTTTCACATAAAATGGTCTGTAAGACGGTCTCTCGTAATACGTATTCAATAAATACTACCTCCGTCCCAAAATAAATGACGTTTTAGCAACTAAAATTTATCCCAAAATAATTGTCGTTTTCTTATTTCAAAGCATATTTACATACAATATACCAAATATGCCCCTATTTACTCATCTCAAATTAAATGTATTAAAGAGATAAAAACTCATCATTAATTAAACTTAAATAAGGGTAGATTGGACTTTTTATCACATTTCTTAATATATGTGCAAAAAGCTAAGACGTCATTTATTTTGGGACGAAGGTAGTATTGTCTTTCTAACACATGCATAGCTAAGATGAAGACATGCCTATAATCATCATAGGATCCCATACATTAATGTTATAAGATATGGCTATAAAAAACATGTAAGAATAATTTTGATGTGATTTTGGTATATATCACTCTAATTAAGAAACAATTATAATGAGTAAGCAATTATTCCGAATTAATGTATTTAAACAGGCAACCTATGTGGAATAACTAATTCATACAAAAATAATTATCTGAAGATATTTTCGTTAAATTTGGCAACCTATGTGGAATAACTAATTAAAAAAAAAAAAATTGCCCGAAGATATTCATATTAAATTCAGCAGCATCTAATTCCACTTCAAAATGCGTGATCTTCACGTCAAAATAATATTTATTCTTCTATAATTTTCTAAGAATATTTCCCACCTAAATTTTCCTTTTTTTTTTTTTTCTCTCACTCAAATAGAAACCAAATTAAAATTAAAAAAATAATAACATTTTTTCCAAAAAAAAAAAAACCTTACATTGAGCTGAAGAGTATAGCCTTGCCTGACAGTCTCGCTCTCATCTCGGAGCTTATCAAAGAAGAGGAATCTCCGGAGCCCGAATCGGCGGACGAAGGTGGAGAGGCAGAGGAAGGAGACGGCGGCGACGCCGGAGAGGGAGAGCTGCGCCACCGTGTCGTAGGGGCGGCTGTGGTGGCTGTCGCAGTCGCAGACGAGGACGAAGTGGGAGATGAGGGGGACGAGGATTGCGAAGAGGACGAAGACGAAGTAGGAGAGGCAGGTAGACCACGCGCTCGATTGGTCCACGCATAGCCATTTCAGCCATGTTCGGAAGCTGTGGAGCTCGTCTTGGAACTGAGATGTGCATCGCGAGATCGCTCTATTCTTGTTCACCAGGCTTTCTCTCACATCCCCCATTTCATGGAATTTAGAGAGAGAGAGAGAGAGAGAGGGATTTGTGGTTGGATTGAATTCGGTGTGATTTTGATCTTTAAATGTTATATAGGTAGAGATCTTTGAATGTGACTGATGAGTTGTAAACGTGAGTCTTTTCCTTTTTGAATTTAAAAATCATAAAAATTTGCTCGACTTAATCTCTCACATATTGAGCCGCATGATCTACTCGATTAAATTTTATATATGAATTGTGAAATATGAATTGTAAATTGAGTAGTCTCATATAAAACGATCTGGATACAAGGTTAATCTTAAAAAATTGATAGATGAGATTTTTATGCTATTTTATCTATTAATAGAGATGATCCAATGGGATTGCGTCGAGTGGTGGACAAGAAGTTTGTTTTTTTAAGGTTAGAAAATGAAAAATAACATATGTATATTGCTTCGATTTTATATAATGACATGACCACCTTAATTATGATAAGCCAGAAAAGTATGTTTTTGAAAAAAGGTTTATTTGTTAGAAAAATTACAAACTTTACTAAAGTATTAATTTTAATCAAGTTTTTGAATATTAGTATTATAATATGGTCAATTTTCACATTTTTTGCAATTTTAACCCATAGATGGTTTTCAAAATTAGTTGTCATGTATTTATCAATTTTTAACTCAAATTCCTAGGGTACTATGGTTGCTAGACATGGATCGAACATTATTAGATATAGGGAGATGGTGAATATGCTGGCTCGTGATTTCAAAAAATTGTTCATTGGTTATAATTCCAGAAAATATGAAAGATAATGTTATATTTACCAATATTTAAAATCTTGATTAAAATTGCAAATAAAGTAAAGTTTGTAATTTTTCCGATAATATACCTTTAAACAGAGTGTATATATTTAATCCCTTTTATAAAATGTAGATTTCACTTGATACTATTAGTTACGTGCATTCAATGAATATTAATGATATTATTAATATAATACTGATAATATATTGATCATGAATAAACCACCAAATTAATCTGTGTCCGAAATAAATTGATGGATTTAAGGTGTTAATTATGTTAATTGACTGTGAGAATACGCAGAAAATGATAACAATTTTGAAGGAATTTTATTTTTTTAATTTCATAAATCATTTAACCATCTAAAATCAAATCAAAATAAGTAAAATTCAATGATCAATATTCAATAAATTAAAATGATATACAATAACTAGGATAAATACATAAAGTAGAGTGAGGATCATGATTCATGCATGAGGCAACGAGCAGCAGATTTCTCCCTTGTTTTAGATCCACACAAAATCATTGTTTTGTGACTAAAAATTATGTTCATATTTGAAAATATATCATTTTCCTTTATATATATATATATAATTATGCTCTCATTTTAAAATTATATGATTGAATAGAGCCACCTTGATTTGTGTTCATACTTAATTATTTCAAGAAATGTGATGTGACAAAGACATTCTTAAATGGAAGATAGCAAAATCCAACCATACACACATAACATTGCTTTTCAAGTGTAAATAAAGATAATAAGCACAAAAAAAGGAAAGACAATAAGAACGAAACTTGCATCACGTTTTCTCTCTTTAAGTAAGAAGATCCCTTGTGAGTGCAAGTACATGAGAAGGTATTATAAAGTTTTTATAATGTCATTTCAAATAGTGTGTATCTTTGAATTTACTTTAAGTAATTCATGTGACTCTCATATATAAGGTCATTAGCGAATCCGACTTAAAAATCCGAATTTTAGGGTTCCAAATGCGTATCTCACATGCAAATAAGTCTAATTTGACCATTAGGACTGAAATTAAGCAATGTTTTCAAAGTTTCGAAAGTTATTATTTTACATTGTTGGTTTGAAAAGTGATTGTACAAAAATGTCATATACCCCCATGACATCTTCAGCCGTGCATGGAAAAATATTGTAGTTCTCACAATATTTTAATATAATAATTGACACTCATTCCCAACAATATGCTTTTTTTTTTTTGCATAAATATCCCTTATTATTATAAGAAAATGAGTAAAAGACATTTTAACTGTATTTTAACTTATATATTTGACATAATATTTTACACATCAGTTAAAAAACAACTAATAATTCAAAAAAACTCATACAACACAGATCTAGGAATATAAATTAATTGGATGGAGATTCAATACACCCAAAAACCAAACATCATTTTAAAAAATGTGAGTCATGATTGATTCGTCAAAAATAAACTTGCGAGGTCGACTAATAAGTAATCACTAATCACCAAGTGTCACACCACCACTATCTTTATAATTATTTATCAATGTTATTAGAGGCTAGCAAAAATGGACAAGAACCAAACAGGAAAAAGTCAGATCAAAATTATAAATGGTTGCGGCGGTGGGACCATACGCTTTGAGACGTGTACTCTCCACATTTCAATCAAGCAAAGGTACAGCCTGCCCTCACATGACATGTCCTAATTTTATGATTTTATATTCTACATTTCATTTAATTAAATCTCTAAAAGTTTAATAATTTATTCCCAATATATTAAATATTATTACAAAAACGTCATTTTATGGGTTACATCTCAACAGTTGTCCATAAACATAGCAACGATCAAATTTAATAAATTTTCCAATTGAAAAAATAATGGTGTTTTGGTCAACTAATTTGGTGTGTAGGTTCATTGCCTGTGACAAATTGATTGGATCAACATTGCTTACTTAGTACTCGATTTATTTAATAATATGAGGAAATGTGTCAAACTAAACCAAAAAATTTAAGGAATTGATTTTTCTAACATTGAATATAACAAAAATATTTTTTTACCACAAAATATAAGAAAGTTACCTTTTCTACACTATTTTGACTCGGTCATGGAGAAATGATTGGGTAATGATACTCTGATAATATATTCTATTTATTTATACTATTATTTAACAAGCCAACAAATCATATAAATTGATAAAAGTTATTAAATTGATCGAACCACTAATTAAAATTAAATCGAACCACTAATTAAAATTAATCGAACCACTTATATAATTAATCGATTAGTAATCCAACCACTTATATAACTAATCGAACCACTAATTAGTAATTGAACCACTTATAATTTATCAATTAATTTATTAAAGTCTCTTTAGTTCGATTATATAGTTAATCGAAACACTATGTCTAATTCATCAATTACTTGTTATTTTGTTAATTTATCGAAGCACTATATAGTTAATTTATCAATTATCTTTAGTAATTCAACCTCTCTTTGATCAAAATTATAAATGATTGTAATCGAACCTCTCTTTAATAATCGAATCTCTCTAATTAATTTAATTATAATGGCTCGATTAACTAATTTACACAATTACATAATTACATAGTGGTTCTATTAATCCACTTTTTACAATATATTTCAAAGCAATGATCGAACCAATTAATACACATTTGAAACTCCAATTAATAATTTCAAAGTGGTTCGATCATTGCTTTATTAATTAAATTAATGGTTCGATCATTTCAAACATTTCAAAGCAATAATTATTAATTTCGAACCATTTCAAACTCCAATTAATAATTTCAATGGTTCGATCATTGCTTTATTAATTAAATTAATGGTTCGATCATTTCAAACATTTCAAAGCAATAATCGAACCACTTTGAAATTATTAATTGGAGTTTGAAATGTTTATTAATTGGTTCGATCATTGCTTTGAAACTCCAATTAATAATTTCATTGCTTTGAAATTATTCATTAGTAATGTATTTGACATTAATCGAACCATTTCATTCATTATGGAGTGGTTCGATTATGGCTTCGTAGTATAATTAATTTTGGTGGTTAATCGAACCACTTACACTATTACACTATGTTCAATTTAAATGTAGTATAATTAATTTTTGTGGTTAACCGAACCACTTATAATTTTGGTTTGAATTAATTTGTTTCAATTTGATTAATTTTGAATGGTTCGATTAACCACAATTAAATAAATATAGTAATTTGAATTTGAATTAATTTGTTTCAATTAATTTGATTAATTTTGAGTGCTTCGATTAACCACTATTTTCAAATTAATCAAACCACTATGTCTAATTCATAGTGGTTCGATTAATTCAATTCAAAAACCAAAATTTTCAAATTAATCGAACCACTATGTCTAATTCATAGTGGTTCGATTAATTCAATTCAAAAACCAAAAATTTCAAATCAATCGAACCACTATGTCTAATACATAGTGGTTCGATTAATTCAATTCAAAAACCAAAAATTTCAAATTAATCGAACCACTATGTCTAATACATAGTGGTTCGATTAATTCAATTCAAAAACCAAAATTTTCAAATCAATCGAACCATTATGTCAAATTTATAGTGGTTCGATTAATTCAATTTAAAAACCAAAATTTTCAAATTAATCGAACCACTATGTCTAATTCATAGTGGTTCGATTAATTCAATTCAAAAACCAAAATTTTCAAATCAATCGAACCATTATGTCTAATACATAGTGGTTCGATTAATTCAATTCAAAAACCAAAATTTTCAAATTAATCGAACCACTATGTCTAATACATAGTGGTTCGATTAATTCAATTCAAAAACCAAAATTTTCAAATCAATCGAACCACTATGTCTAATTCATAGTGGTTCGATTAATTCAATTTAAAAACCAAAATATTCAAATTAATCGAACCACTATATTTAATTCATAGTGGTTCGATTAATTCGAAAATTTTGGTTTTGTACACTATTGATCGAACCACTATGAATTTGACATAGTGGTTCGATCACTTTGGAAAAATTTGGTTTTTTACACTAGTGATCGAACCACTATGAATTTGACGTAGTGGTTCGATCACTTTGGAAAAAATTGGTTTTTTACACTATTGATCGAACCACTATGAATTTGACATAGTGGTTCGATCACTTTGGAAACTTTTGGTTTATTACACTAGTGATCGAACCACTATGAATTTGACATAGTGGTTCGATCACTTTGGAAAAATTTGGTTTTTTACACTATTGATCGAACCACAAATAATTTGACATAGTGGTTCGATCGCTTTGAAAAAAATTGGTTTTTTAACCACTATGAATTTGACATAGTGGTTCGATTACTTTGGAAAATATTGATTTTTTACACTGTTAATCGAACCACTATGTATTTGACATACTGGTTCGATTAATTTGGAAAATTTTGGTTTTTTACACTATTAATCGAACCACTATGAATTTCACATAGTGGTTCGATTACTTTGGAAAATTTTGGGGTTTTACACTATTGATTGAACCACTCGAACCACCTAAATTATATTCAGTAATTCTATTAAATTAAGTATAAATTATTGTGCTTCGATTAACATATTATAGTGGTTCTCGTACTAATTAATCGAACCATTAAATTATATAAATTACTAATTATATATAATTATATAAATTAGTGATTAATTAGTGGTTCGATTAATTAGTGGTTCGATTAAATAAATTAATTACTATTTCGATTAGTTCATTAAATTTTCTATTAGTGGTTCGATTGGTTCATTACTCGTTCGATTAAATTTTCTATTACTCGTTCGCTTAGTTAATTACTGGTTTTAATAAATTAAATTAATTAATTAGTGACATAGTAAATTATATAAATTAACTAGTGGTTCGATTTAACACACTATTAATCATACTTGTTCGATTATTCATTTAAATTTGGTTTAATACACTAATAATCGAACTTCATTTATCAATTTAATAACTTTTATCAAATTATATGATTTGTTGGATAAAACAATTGTTAAATAATAGTATAAATAAATAGAATATATCATTAGGGTATCATTACCCAATCATTTCTCCATGACCGAGTCAAAATAGTGTAGAAAAAGTAACTTTCTTATATTTTGTGGTAAAAAAGTACTTTTGTTATATTCAATGTTAGAAAAGTCAATTCCTTAAAAAAATTTGTGTAATTTCGGCTGGGCTTTCTTAATAATATTAATAATAGTTATAATAATATTCTTTATCTTTATGTGATGTAGAATTAAATTTTATGTTGGATTGTAATATATTAACAGTGATATATGTTCATGATAGATATATGAATAGACTTTTTTTATATTAAAAAATAAATAAAGTCAAGAATACTTTCATTTTTTTGTGAGAAATACAAATATCATTGAAAAGATTATCTACAAACGTTGGAAACTCAATCCAAGATCGGGGGCTGCTTCGAATAAAGTCTGAATACCCTAACAATAAAATTTGCCACAGAATTGACTTTTTGACCGCTTTTTATACCTACATATGTTTTTGAAATATAATGGTATAAATCTTCCGTGTTGATTCACATATATCATGTGAGTGTATATGATTTTACTTTCATTTAACTCGTAAGTTTTTTTTTTTTGGATTATAATACAGATATAACTAGTTTTCATGGATTAATTTTATTTTTTCCGAAGTTTTTTTAATTTTTATTTTATGATAAACACACTAGGCCAAATTATTAAGAATTAAAAAAATTTGAAAAGAAAATGAAATCCAAGTATTTGGACAAAGAGAGTGCCAATTGAGTTTATAAGATTTTTTTGGGTTTTATTGGATGGCAGAAGTCCAACTTATTGGCCTGTTAGTTTGAGGCCCAATCTCAAGTAAAGCATTTCACTTTTCTTATCTATATTTACTAGCAATGTATATTATTTATTCATATATGTTGCAAAACTTATCATATGATATCTAATTAATTTTAAGATTTTTGATTACATAAAATAATATTAGTAGTATTCCCATGCATTGCACAACTTGTCATATAATATCAAATAATTATCCAGTTTTGATAATATAATGTTTATATTAATGGAAATTTATACATTTTAAAATTCACTATAAGTTAGTTGAGTTAATTAACACAAATTAAGAAAAAAAATCCTCTTTTTATTTGATTTTCTTTCTAAAATAGAATTGATCCTTGTTCCAGAGAGAGAGAGAGAGAGAGAGAGAGAGAGAGAGTTTATCATTAGGTTTAGTCTCATTTAAGTAGTGGATACTTGTTGGTTTTTGTTGATCTATAAATAAATGACTTATTTATGGACTATATATTTGGGCTACATAATTGGATTTTATACTACTTGGGCCTACACTCCAATTATATAAAATATACACACACTCATTTTGTGGGCTAATGTAATATTGGATGATTGCTTATTTTTTATTATTTTCATTTAGTTTGTTGATATAACTAGTGTTTTAAATGAGTTGAGGCTTTTAATGGGCTTTTAGCGATGTAAATGAGTCGAATCAAGCCGAACATCACTGGACTCGAGTTCGGCTTGTTTGATAATATTTGCGCTCGAGTTCGGCTCGAGCCTTAAAAATGGAGCTCGAGCTCGGCTCGGTTGAAAAATATTGGGCTCGGTATTCATTCGAGTTCGGCTCGGATAATGTTCGATAACAGGATAAATGAACCCAGTTCGAGTTTGGCTCGATAAAAGCTCGAAAAGGGTTCGGTTACAAGCTCGATAGTTCAAGCTTGAGTTCGGCTCAACAAATATTCGATAAAAGTTTGAAATGAGCTCGAATTCAAGCTTGATTGTTCGAGCTCGAGCTCGAGTTTGGCTCAAGTTCGGGCTCGAAAGCTCGTTAACCTAATTTTGGCCTTCATTTCAAGATTTACTAGAAAATAAACATAGTAACACATACAAATTTCACAATTCAACAATGACATAAAAAATGATTAAAATAGTCAAATTTCAAGTCGACATAATATTCTAAACATTAAACTTCTCGATCTTTGGTCCTTGACGACAAATACATATGAGATAGATCAGAAAAATCAACTGTCACCTACAATGTTCAAAACAATTAATTATGAAAATTAGAGATGTTAACAACTAAAAAAACATAAAACAAATAATTTAATGCTCCATGTAAATAACTTACCTAATAGAACTCGTCAAATTTGAGAAGAAAGCATTTAAGCCAAAAGTATCTCCTGAATCTCCGCAGTAGCCTTTTTACATATAAATATGTGTGTGATCAAATTATCATATATAAATCATATAAATATTGCACAAAAATATAACACACATCACTAAATTAATACACAACTAAATAAAGTTACTTACTTTTCTTTACTCTTGATACCATAACGAGCACGTAACCAATCTTCTACACAAAGTAAAGCTTGAACTGTTCCCACTCCCAAGTTAGCACGGTGTGGATCAATAACCCAACCACTCGCACTAAAATCTGATTCAGAAGCCACAGTTGTTATTGGAATTGCAAGTACATCACAAACCTAACGAACATGTTCGCGAGCCTACTTAACGAACCTGCTCGTTAAGAAAGCTGGCAAATATGTTCGTGAGCCTGCTTAACGAACCTGTTCTCGCTTTCGAACCAAATATGCCCAAGCTCGAGTTCGGCTCATTAAGTATTCGAGCTCGAAATTCGGGCTCGAGTTCGGCTCATTAAGCTTAACAAACGATCTCGAACGAATATTTATCGACCCGAGTTTCGAATAGTTCGCGAACGGCTTGGTTCGTTTACATTCTTTATATGAAATTTTATCTTTGTGTTGGAATTCAAATTGGAAATTAAAAAAAAAAATTATAGTGTGATGCTAAACACCGTCATTAAATTTCTTAACACAACCATGTTAAAATGAAATTCATTTTTTGCCCATTATTTTTTTTAATATTCAACACAACAATACATTATTTTCATTAATTTCCTTATTGCACAACCATAGGTATGGTGCTATCAATTTAAAGACAACTGTTTTCAACAATAACGAAAGAATATTTCAACAAAATACCAAGTTTTAAGAAGAAATCTAATAAAGTTTATTTTGACGATATGTGTTGAACTCAATGCATTAGGAAAAATGATAATGAAAGAAAAAATTTACGATCCTATCAAGTAGTTTATGTTATAGTTTTTTGGAGAGATTTTAGTTGGGTTTCGATTATGATTTCCTAGTATTTTAATTTCAAAAATATCATCGATTACATAATTTTTAGTTATTAGACTCTTTCCACTCTTTCAAAAATTGCACATGTCTTGTTCAATGAAATGTATGAATGGTTTTAGATTTGCTTACTACATTAAAAAGTCATGTTCAAAAAAAAAAAAAAAAAAAAGAACTATAATATGTTTTAGGTAAATTAGTCCCACTAACCCTTCCTACATAAATATTTGTCCAACTAACATTTCACCTAATTTCCAAATAAATATTAAATAAAAATAAATTAAATGAAATCTGTTGTACCAAATAGCCATGCACCACACGTGTATCACATCCCAAAACGCGTTATATGAGTTCTGAACATAAAAACGATTACAAATTATAATATATTTCTAGTATCAAAGTTACATAATTTTGGAATATGGGCTATTTTACTAAAAATTTACAAACATGGTCTTCTTAAATAATAATTTATGTTGACTGGGCTATTTAAATAAAAAACTCATTTTACTTTATAAAGTTTTTATTCCTTTTTCAATGATTTTTTTTTTTATTAGTAGGATTGAAAATTAATTGAATATATGGGTTGGGTAAAGAAAAAAAGAGAAAAGGTAGAAAAAGAATTAGATTGTAAAAGAAAAAAAAAATCAATAATAAAGTTTAAGGACAAAAATGGAATTTTATTTGTTTGGTGGCTGTATTAAGAACTTTTTTGATTGCATTTAGAATTATTTGTATAAAGAAATATTTATGCAGAAATCAATTACAGTATAAAGAAAAAAAAGTTAAATTATGAGATTATGTCATATAAACTAAATTATTATAGTATATTATAAAAACTTAAAATATCGTTGAATTAATTTATATCAGTATGTTCCTAAGTAGCATATGGTAAAAACTATATAATACTTAATTGGAACAAATATATCTTATTAATGATCCAGTTAGATTGATGAAAATGAATCTTTTTTATATGTAAATTTTATTACTTATGTGAACATCCAATAAATCCCATTTCTCATTTTGAGAAAAATTTGAGAGAGTAGGAAATAAATACTAGGTTAGTGCAATAGTTTAATGGTGGTTTTTTAAATAATTCCCAATCTATCTAGTGTTCCTATAAAACAATATTTCATTTCATTAACATATGACCAATATGAAATGACAATATAATCATAAATAATTTGTGAAATATCAATATAATAGAATCCAAACAATCGAAAAAATACAACCAAAAAATATATACTAAAATACTATTCTATTCCCATTCCATTGCGTGATCTACATATACCATCAAATTCAGTAGCCGGTGGGGAACTCGCACGTGCCAAATTCTGCCAAAAAAAAAACATAAAAAATAGAAGATAAATATCATTACACAATTATTGGTAAAAATAAAAAAAATGGTGGCAGTTAAAAGGTTGTAAACTTACTAGGAGAGTGGGTGACGACATGGGCGGCCCCACCGAAATCGCAGGACCCACTTTTCCGAGACTTCTTCTGATAGTAGCTGTTGAAAGCGTAGGATGCGTGGGCCACCACCGTGTTAGGATTGTGACACGTGGCGTCCTTTTGTATCGGACGGCAGTCAGCCCCTCCCTCTCCGCAGGCATAATCCAGCGCCTCCTGCAACTTCTCCTCCCCCGCCTTCTCGTTCGCCACGCACCACGTGTGCCCCGCCGTGCTCGGCGGCGGCGGCGCCACCTGGGTCTTGCTCTCCGTCAGGTTCGGCGCCCCCTTCAGACCCTCCACCGTGAGTGGGATGTCGTACACCTTCTGCTGGTTCGGGTAGAAAAGCCCGTAGTTTCTCTCCGACGTGGCGCCGGGCTTCTGGTTCTCGTTGAATAAAGCGAACAGGTACACGTCGAGAGGCTCTTCCGGACGGAGGGGGGTCCCGCCGCCGGTGAGGACTCGGCGGACGAGGTTTCCGTTGTACGCCGCCGCGTTCTCTGCACTCGCGCCGACCTCGTTCTCATCGCCTTTGGACGGCCAGCCTGTCTCGGAGATCGACATTTTCACGTCGTGGAAGCCCAGCGCCGCCATGGCGGCGAAAACTGCGTCGATTTGGGCCTCGAAGAGGCTCTTGTAGACCAGGCCGTTGTTGGGGTCCTTGTTGCCGGGGTTGTCTCGAAACAGGGCGTAGTCCGGCGAGATTGTGTCGGTGTTGGCAATGTACGCGAAGAATGGATAGGCATTCACCATTAGCTTCGAGCCGGTCTGGTTGAGAAAACTGAGCATCGGTTTGATCACTGGCTCGACGAGCTCCAGCTTGAATGAACCGGCGGAGGAAGGGTAGGATGTTTGGAGGGCACTGAGGGCGATGGGGGAGGAGATTTTGATGGAAGATGCGACGCCGTTTTTGAGGAGTGATGAGTAGACGTTTTTCATGGCGGGGACGAGGAAGGCGGTGGTGTTCTTGGGGTCGACGAACACCTCGTTGCCGACGGCGATGGCTTCGATCTTGGTTTTGGGGTAGTAAGCGAGGATGTTGGACTTGACCCAGGAATCGGTGAAGGAGGTGGCGCCCGCGGCGGCGGAGAGCTGCTCGTTCGGGAGGGCGACGATGACGGAGATGTCGGAGCCGGAGAGGGCGGAGAGGACGGCCGAGTCGGTGTCGTAGAGCTTCACTTTGGTGATACCTTGCTCTTTGAGGAGTTGTACCACCTGCTGCGGCGATGGGAGGTTGTCGGCGATGCGGCCGTAGTTGATCCCAACGGTGCCGGAGCCGGAGCCGGAGAAAGCGGGCTGGGTGGAGAGAGAAGATAGGATGAAGAGAGAGAGGAGAAAATGTGTGGGGGACTGCATTGTTCTGGATTTTGTGGACACAAAAACCAGATTACAGGGTTGGTTTTGCAAGATTATTTTGGAGAAAAATAGGATGATTAGATTGTGTTTATATAGATTGAGTGAGGTAGAAAATGATGGCTTGAGTGGAGTAAGTGGGAAAACGAGAGGGGGATAGTGGGCGTGGGTTGGGGGTGGGGGGTGAGTGGGTGGGATGGGGTGGGGTTGGGGTCTACATGTAAATGTGAGAATTACACATTTGATGTTATATCTCATATCATGTTTAGCATATATCATGTGATAAATATTGATATCATTAAATACACGTGATGGGTGCTGACTGTTTTAAAATAAGAGAAGTGGATTGGACATTTGATGTTACATCTTATATCACATTTAATACATGTCATGTTATAAATAATGATATCATTAAATATACGTGACGTGTGTTAATTGTTTTAAAATAAGAGAAGTGAATTGGATATTTGATGTTACATCTCATATCACGTTTAATATGTGTTATGTGATAAATGATGATGTCATTAAATACACGCGATGCGTGCTGATTGTTTTAAAATAAGATAAGTGTAATAGAATATAGTGTGATATTATTAGCAATTGAATTATATCTCCAATTATGTATGAAGTTAATTTTATTATCTATCCAATTTTGCTAAATGATTATTAAAATCACATTATTGTAGTTCATGTAGCTATAGAATAGACGATTTGGATTAGTTTCAATTAGGTAGCTAAATATCGACAATATATTATTTGCCATGATGACATTTTGTTTGATTCTCCAACGTTTTGATTTCTTGTGAACGTTAAGGATTTCATTTTCCAATTTAATAGAAGCTTAATTAACTAGCAGACAAAAATGATTAATTGGGTGATGATTCAAGAATACTAAAATGACAATAGTATTAATTTATCTCGTTTCGAAGATACTTATAAATATGTTTTTTCCTTTTCATGCATTTATTTACATCTGAATATGTTTTACCTTTTTTAGTTTTTCTTTGTCAGAAAACACTTGATCTGAAATGTCCAGATTTTCTTCAAACATAACCAAGTTCAATTCAACTCTACACAAGAAATAAAATATACAAAATGAATATTACTACTAAGAAAAAGGAAATATTATACATAAGATGATATTTGTAAGAAAATTATATTTATATATTAGTTCTCAATTTTATTTATATTTTAATGTGTGTGTATATATATTTTATTAAATTAATAAGTGCAGATTTAGAACAATTTCCATCCGGTATCTAAAGAATAAAGGTTACATTTGAGTGTTTATTGACAAATTTCAAAATATGAGTTTAAAATTGAGAATATATATATATATATATATATGTATATATGTATATAATAAGTGGATGGGTTGGGCGGTTGCATTATTCAACATGAGAGTTATAGGTAATAAATAGTGTAGACTTTGGTTTTAACACGTCTATTTATTCTTGCAATGTTGAGTGAATTATCTCAACTACAAAACAATATTATTG
The DNA here is from genome assembly GCA_005771605.1 of Scutellaria baicalensis. Taxonomy (NCBI): domain Eukaryota; kingdom Viridiplantae; phylum Streptophyta; class Magnoliopsida; order Lamiales; family Lamiaceae; genus Scutellaria; species Scutellaria baicalensis. Next base: position 22,446,716 of record CM016729.1, on the reverse strand, counting down.
ACCTTCACAGCCATAGGTTTGGATTTTGGTGGCCTACCTTCTATCTCGACCTCTCTCCATGGAAGTCTTTCATTTTACTACTTTAATAGTATTTATATAACTTTTTAGGATTGGAAAAAAAAAACATTTAATTAATTTATATGGAGTTGGTCTTGTGTGATACCGTCTCATGAATCTCATTTCATGAAATGGGTCGGATTAGACTGAATATAATAAATTATGTAACACTTTTGTGTACATGTATTAGATAATCTTTTTATATATATCATGTAATGTTTTTGTATTATATTATGAAATATACGTAATACAAAAATATTACCTCATATATAGAAAAATATTACCTTACATATGTCAAAGTATTACATGTCGCACAAGAGAGAAAAGGAGCTCCCAGACATTCTAGGATCAGTGTTTTTTTTAGTGATCCGACCCAATCCAAATCTGGTTAACAAAAGTATTACCTGGTATACAAAAATATATTACATATTTTCTTATAATCTAACTCAACTCAAACCGTATCCTACCTGTATATAATACAAAGTACTACCTAATTACAGAAAAGATATTGCCTAATGTACATATGAAAAGTATTACACAAAAACTCATGTGAGACGGTCTCACGGTTAGTTTTCGTGAGACAGATCCTTGTTATCTATGAATTAAACTCATATCCACAAATTTTCATATGAATTGTCAAGTGTGGGTAATGGGTTGACCCGTCTCACGAAAAAAGATTTGTGAGACGGTTTCACACAAGACCTACTCAAAATATTATATACCTTTTTATGTTCCACCCGACCTGACCCGACTTAATCTGTCTCAGATAATGAAATCGTGAGACAGCTCATCCAAGACTTTGCCATTTCTATACGAATTTATTTCTTATATAATTTTATCTATATATAACATCTAATATAGACCAATAAAACAATTGTTGTTTTTTTAAAACCAAAGAGACTAATGTAAGTGCTATAAATATGGTATTGGTTAATAAAATATGAAATATTTATCATACCATATATAATAGAAAATTCATCAAGTTCAAAAATATGATCAATTAGAAGTGTAATATATAGAATTATATATAAACAATTGGTTCAGGAGAATTGATTAAGAAAAATAAAAAAATTCACACTGTTAGATTATATTGACTCACTGTTGGAAATACCCAAAATAAAACAAAAAAACTGAAATTTATTAGAAAATATATATTAACCTGAGTACAATTATATACAAGCATTCAAGATAATCAACAACATTAAATCCATCATTATCGTGAAATGATATATTTGGTACAAATATACTTTTGATTACATATATATTCTTTATGAACATGTGTAATTAAGAATGAATTTACATTAGATATATCTTCAGGAATTGAATACTAATTATTAAAATGGGTAGCAATTTAAGTTAATCAACAAAAAAAAAATAGTATGTAACAATTTAATTAAAAGTAAGTGTTATATAAGACGATCTTACACATTTTTTATATAAAATGAATCAACTCACGACTCATAGAACACGATACACGTATATTTTTTTAATATGAATTGATTTAATGAATAAAAGTCTTATCTAATAAAAACCGTTCCAATTAATTAAGAAGACATAGATAGATAGATTTTCGAACGTTGGAAGAGGCAGCTAAGCTAATCTGTATGTTTGCTGTTATTATGACAGATTTGGCTCTCTGTACGGAATGCTGCTGTTTCAACGGCCCTTAGATTCTGCCACCTCAGCAGACAATGATTCATTTTTTAAATTGTTTTTTGGTTGCCCTTTTTCCTATCTTTTCTTGCTTTTTTTTTTTTCTTCACAAATTATTCTATTAGATTCATGCCAATTTCAAAGAGTCAAAGGTTAATAAACTACTGTTATGGATCAGAAGGGTCAAATTGAAACTCATTTTAAGAAAACTAAATTAGTGACACGAATGGAATCTGGGTGTTCAAAATTTTGTGGAAAGAGGGCTATAAGTTCATACATGAATGTGTTATATATACACATATATATTATATTCACACTTCAAATTTTTTATGATGGCATCAATTAGGAAGAGATAATTAAGTACTTTATTAGGACATCTACATTAACATTCTTAACAATATTTTTTTGTGATGCATTCTTGCAGACACTGCTGCATAAATGTTAAGAGAGAGGGTGTGTGATATAGTTGTCAAATCATACCTATTCTACACACCTCTTCACGTTTATTTTAATAATATTTTTATAAAAACACTAAGCAACTAATGTGAAATGCTCTTACCTGTATAGATTCGGTAAAATGTACAATTTTACTCGAAATTTTTGTTAATTCTAATTTTTTTCTCTCTAATTCATCATTATATAATACAATATATTATACTATAAAACATCCCGATAGCATCTTTAACTACGTGCAAAAACTATATTTTAAAATTCACCATATTTCATAACAAAAAAATTCACGGAATTTTGTAAATTTTAAATAAAAAATAAAAATAATGGATTGACATGTGTCTCTATGATCACTCCTTTATATGTGTATATATGATATAAGTAAAAGAAAAATAATAATATAATTTCGTTAATGTATTAAACATTGCACAACTCCACCAATTCATATGGTTCGATTATCATTCATATAATTGTTCCACAATCTTGTCTACCCGCTATGAATAATATTTAATGCCATTCATCACTAACGTCTCATCTAACATACTCATTAATTTCATTATCTAACATAGTGAGATAATTAGATCATTAAACATCATCGTTGCATACGTTAAAAGTTAATCATTGTTGAGTAATTTAGCAATTCTCAACTGTCACTGTTAAGAGAGAAAAGAGAGATAGAAAATATGATTTTCCATTAAACTAAAATTGAGTTGATCACACATATATAAAATGAGAAGAAAAATATCTAAAACAACTCTAATAACCACCTAACAGAATCTGACATGTCAAATGCTTAGGTGGCATAAAAACTCTGATATGATTTTATGTGAAAATACAACTATGTAGCGGAAATATAGATATACTTCAATACGCTCCCATGCATTCCTAGCCCGGATCATGTACGAGTGAAAGCTTAGATTGAAGTGTATGAAATCTATTTGCAGATAAGGCCTTAGTAAGAATATCAGCTGCTTGTGATTCAGTTTGAATATATCGAACATCCACTTCCTTGTTTTGCACCTTCTCTCTAATGAAATGCACATCCATCTCAATGTGTTTGGTACGAGAATGAAAAGCGGGGTTGAATGCAAGCTTAATAGCACCCATATTATCACACCAAAGCACATCAGGTTGTTCAATCTGGAGGCCTAACTCAGCAAACAAACTCTTAAGCTAAAGTAGATCTGTGGTTGCTAAGGCTAAGGACCTATACTCAGCTTCTGTGCTACTCCTAGCAACAACATGTTGCTTCTTGCTGCTCCAAGTAATGGGATTAGATCCGAGAAATATGCAGTAGCCACTAGTGTTTCGCCTATCATCAACATTGCTTGCAAAGTCCACATCGGCATAACCTGGAAACTGGTTTGAACAAAATCCCAATATATGGAGTTCCTTGCAGATACCTCAAAACTCTCTTACATGTCAACCAATGTCTTGTTGTTGGTTGGTGAAGATACTGACTGAGTTTATTAACCATAAAGGAGACATCTGGCCTAGTAAGAGTTAAGTATTGAAGGCTGCCAACTATTCTTCTATATAATGAGGGTTGATCAAAAAGAGGACTATCATGAAGAGATAGTTTCAAGCCTGCAATGTAAGGAGTAGGGCATGGTTTACATGAGGAGAGACCTGCTGTGTGAAGAAGATCTCTAATATATTTGAATTGAGTAAGATGAATTCCACTAGAGTTCCTGTGAGCTTCAGTACCCAAAAGATAGTTCACATTTCCCAAGTGTTTCAGGGAGAATTTGGAATGAAGCTTAGATATAAGATCAGTTATCATAAGAGTATCATCACCTGTGATAAGTATGTCATCCACATAAACAAGAACCATAAGCATTTTACCTTCTGAATTCCAATAGAACAAGAAACTATCTGCAACAGATCTTTGTAAGCCCAGTGTAAGAAGATATGCCTTAAGTGTATCATATCATGCCTTAGGGGCTTGTTTCAAGCCATAAAGAGCCTTCACCAATTTACAAACATGAGTAGGTCTTGTAGTATCCACAAACCTTCAGGTTGAGTCATATAAACAACTTCCTTTAAGGCTCCATTGAGAAAAACATTATTAATGTCCACCTGTTGAATCTGCCAACCTCTAGTAACAACAAGTGTAAATATTAATCTGATAGTAAGTGGCTTGATGACAGGGCTGAAGGTATCAAAAAAATCTACACCAGCATGTTGTTGAAATCCTTTGCAAACTAATCTTGCTTTGTATTTGGTAATACTCCCATCAGGATGTCTCTTAACTCTGAATACCCATTTGTTTGAGATGGGATTGAAGTGTGGACTTGATGGAACTAACTCCCATGTGTGATTTGATTGAAGAGCTTTGAATTCCTCCTCCATTGCAACTTTCCAATGAGGTGCTTTTAAAGCTTGTGTCATAGTAACTAGTTCTTGGTTAAGAAGATCAACAAGAAAAACTTTGGGTTTGAATATTTCTTTCTTTGATCTAGTAACCATAGGATGAATAGAAGATGAAGTACGAGGTGGTAATTTGGAGGAAATATGTGGAATATCATATGAGTTATGTGATGGATCATGAGAGATATGAGGTGATGGAGTGATCTCAGAATCTGTTGATGAGGTGCTAGTAGACAGATTATCAGATTGAAGATTAAAACCGGATTGCAAGTTGGAATCAGACTTAAGAGATAAACTAGGAGCTAAAACGGAAGAAGGTAGAAATGGTAATTGAGAGGAAACAAGAGTAGATGAAGAACTACCAGACTTAGAGAAAAGTTCAACACAGGGAAATTCACATTCATTAAACTCAACAATCCTTACAATATAAATTCTACCACTTGGATGTAAACATTTGTATCCTTTATGCTCAATACTATAGCCTATGAAAATGCATTTATCACTTCTAAACTGGAGTTTATGCTTATTGTAAGGTCTCAAGTAAGGAAAACAAGTGCAACCAAATGTCTTTAGAAAATTGTAATCAGGATCCTTCTTATGCAACATGAAATAAGGTGACCTGCCTTTCAAAATAGGAGTTGGAAGTCTATTTATAAGAAAAGTAGCAGTTTGAAAAGCATCACACCAAAATGACATAGTCAATTTTGAATGACTTAAAAGAGATAAGCCAATTTCAGTTATATGTTAGTGTTTTCTTTCAACCAATCCATTTTGAGCATGTGTATAAGGACATGAGTGTTGAAAACCAATGCCAAGACTACTGAGAAAGGATTTCAAAACCAAAAATTCTCCTCCCATGTCACTTTGCAAAGTAATCAACTTAGTTCCAAACAGTCTTTCAACAAGAGGCAAGAATTTCTTAAAAATCAAAGCAACATCAAACTTCTTTTGGAGAGGATAGAGCCATGAATATCTAGTAAAATCATCAACAAACAAAACATAATATTTATAACTATCTATAGTAGAATGAGCAGCTGGTCCCCAAACATCAGTATGCACCAATTCAAGAGGCTTAGAAGTAGTATGAACCACAGATGAGATATGCTTTTGATGCATTTTACCTTGAATGCAAGCATCACAAAACGTAACCAAAGTTGAGCTAGGCACATTTATAGATTTAAGCACATGAGACAATGTAGCATTACAACAATGACCAAGTCTATGATGCCATAAAGTGGCTAAGTTTGAACCATTCACCACAGAATTAAAAGACACAAGAGTAGGAGAAGGAGAAGAAGTACATGATCTTGAAGGAGTAAAACCATGTGGATGAAGATGAGCGAGGTTTATCTGATATAATCCATCTCTAAGCAGACTTCTCAACAGAATCTTGTGTGACTTGAGATCCTTAACTACACAAAATGAGTGATGAAATTCAATATATGCACTGTTATCCTTTAAAAATTGAGAAATGCTGAGTAAATTTTTAGTGATATCAGGCACAAATATAACATTATTTAGCTTGAGAAAACCGTGTGAGTGAAGGAATATGAGTAGAACCAGTGTGTGAGATAGAAATGGAAGCTCCATTGCCAACAACAAGTTTACTAGTACCTTGATATGGAGTTTGCAAGTGAAGGTTCTCAAGAGCTGTAGTCACATGATGAGTAGCCTCGCTGTCCACAATCCAATCGGATGAGTGATTGATAAAAGAATGGTTGGTGTTAGATGAAGATCCTGAGTGAAACACCTGAGTAGAAGGATTCGTAACACTCAACACATTAGCTTGCATCAGAGTAGCACCTTGCTCAATCCCCTGAAATGAGACATCAAAACGTTTGTAGCATTTAATAGCTACATGGTTAGCTTTGCCACAGATTTGGTAAAAAACGTGACCACCACGAAATATTCTGCCACGACCACGACCTCCTCTGAAATTATGATTTCCTCTAGGTCGATCAGACACTCCTCTAGTATCACTATAATTGACATTAGGTTAGGCATTACTCTGATTTGTAACTTCAGTACTCAAATTTGCAGACATAGAAGCCGATTGATGAATACGCATCTCATGTGTTTGAAGCATAAATTGAACTTCAACGAGAGATAAAGAATCACCTCTCGTAGTTAGGTTGACCACCATACTTTCAAATTCCGAACCTAAACCACCTAAAACTTATAGAACGAGCTCATCTTCATCAATACTTTGCCCCGCAGCACGCAATTGATCAGCAACATTTTGCATTTTCATGATGTAATCATCAACACCTAAATCCCCTTTCTTCATAATCTGCAATTGAAACCTCAAATTCATTGCTCTCGCCTTTGATTGAGATCTGAACAATTGATCAAGCGATCTCCAGATTTCAAAAGCGTGCGTGAATCAGCTCACAAAACCGAGCATCGACTCTGAAATCGAGCTAAGAAGCCAGCTTTTAAGCAACTGATCACGACGAATCCAATCAACAAACTCAGGACTACGAACCTTAACTCCATCACCATTAACTATGAACTCTTCAGGGATAGAATCCTCATCACCATGTAAGAAGGCATCGAAGCCATAAGCAGTAACAGACGCAACAATTTGCGACCTCCAATAGGTAAAATTGGACCGATCAAGATGAATAGTTAGTGTTGGAAACGAGGTAGAACAAACGCTGCCATGAAAACTCGAAGAAAATAGCTCAAAGAGAGAGAAGGGGCAAGCTAGCTCTAGATACCATGTTAAGAGAGAGAAGAGAGATAGAAAATATGATTTTCCATTAAGCTAAAATTGAGTTGATTACACATATATAAAATGAGAAGAAAAATATCTAAAACAACTCTAATAACCACCTCACAGAATCTGACATGGCAAATGCTTAGGTGGCATAAAAACCCTAATATGATTTTATGTGAAAATACAACTATACAGCGGAAATATAGATATACTTCAATAATCAATCTTTCAATAGGAATTAATATGCACGTTGTACAGCATTCAACATTAATTAGTAAATATTACACGCAATGTAAATACAGATATATATAGGTCAGTTTTCACATATATGTTGAATAAATTCAATCATACAAATGTTAATGTTTTTTTTTTTTTTTGATTTGGATCTATAATAATAAATGGATTCTCAGGATTAATTCAATCCACATTCTTTTTAAATCATTTACTACATGTTAGCTGTTTTTGGATTCTTTTTACATTTTTAATTGAACTGTATCGACTTTCTATTTTTATTTTAAATATTTCGTTTTAATATTTATTGAAAATAAGTAACTTTGTTTAAATAATCTTGTTTTAGTGAGCTATTCTATTTACTTAAGTTATTACAAATAATGTTTGTGTTTTCTATAAAACTTGAAATTTCCAAATTTCAAATGAAATTACTAATTTTTTAATAAGTTTGGAAGAAGTGGAAGGGAGGGATAAAAAATACCATAAAACTTGTGTTTGTTTCAAATTTTCATATTTTCTCCCTCCTCTAAAACATTTGTTTCAAACATTTCTCAGTAAAAATTCTTTCATGCACAACAACCTAAATTATAATTAAAATATTCAAAATGCATCTTTAAAAACATCTTTAAAAATTATTGATGCAGATCCCTAAGGGCATCAATGTTGGTTAATATATAGGGATGCAATTTTAATTAAAACATAAGTACAATTAATTAATGTAGGTGTGTCTGTGTGTACTTTAGTGTATATGTTCTTGTATTTGTCCTCTTTTATTGATGTTTTTCTATTTTCTCTCTTTTTTTTTTTGATGTATTTTTAATTTTACTTGTTTGACATGTAAAAATTAATTGTTCATCTATGTATTTTAATGTCCTTTTTATATAATTAACCCCCCAAAAAAAAAGATTTGGAGTAAATATTATTTTTTATTATTAATTATATTTTAATGTGAATTGAAAATTATTAATGTCATAATTAATAAATTCAATATCCAATTTTGCACTATTTAGAAAAATGCATGTAATAAATAATTAATTTGAATTGATATGAATAGTAGAATAAGAATTAGTGGATAATGAGACTCACATGTAGTGATTATATTTGTGTTAAATTGGTGTAAAAATATGTTTTTAAAAAGTAAATGTTTTTAAATTGATATTGTGGCTTGTGAACCCCACATAAAATGGTGTGCTAAAAAAGCATCAATGTGGATGCTCTAAGTAGTGAGTCTAATTTTTGTAGGGAAAAAATGTGCGAGAAATGGGTAGAAAACGTTTGAGAATCGAGGCCTGTGCGAGCACAGTTCCCTTAAAACAGATTCGTCATCTCACCGAGGTGCACGAGACCACAATGACGTCTGTTTCCCAGGGTACAACGATTACGAGCACGCAGACTTGCACAAGAATGCTGCTCACGGCGAACTGAAAACAGTGCCCGACTTGTACCGGAAGAACGAAGGAAAAACGAACGGAAAGGAAAGGGAAGGAGGATCGAATGGTGTGTTTCGAACTATGGGAGGACCTCAATTTATAGGCTCCAAAACGGAGCTGAAGAGACGAGCCATTAAGGCCAAAAAGATAACCGCCGGAATCTGGAAGGCCAACAGCCGCCGGAAGTTGAAGAGGCATGGACCGGGTCGGTGGCAAAAGGAACCGGGCCAGGCCCGCCCTTCGTGTACGCAGGTCGCGCATGCACACGAGTCCATTGGTTCGAGCTAGCTTGGAAATGATTTGCACCCCCGCGCGCGCGAGAGAGAGCCTCTTGGTTTACATCTTACTCACCTCATAAGGTGGAAAGCATTATATACAAGTACAAAACTTGCTAAAGTTCCTATGTGGGACAAAAAGGCTTTTCCCACATTTTCCAAGCTTTAACCATGATCCAAAACCACTACTTCGGCTCCCAATTTCTCATTCACCCTTAATCCATTTTGGGTGAGCTATATACCGAATCGAAGCTCTCACGGAGGAGAACACGTCTCTTCAAACGGATACCATTTTTACCAAATGGGACCCGCCATAAATCAGCCCCCAAAATGGGTAAAATTTCAGAATTTTTCCAACAATTTTTAACACAAAAACTTGTGTGAGACGGTCTCACGAATAGTTTTTCGTGAGACGAATCCTTTCTACCCATGATTCAAACCCATTTCCACTATTTTGTATGTAAATTATGAAGTATGAGTTGTGGGTTGACCCGTCTCACATAACATGATCCGTGAGACGGTCTCATATAAAACTCACTCAATTTTTAAAATAAAATCATAAGAAAACCTATTTCTAAAATTAACGAGCTCTTAATTAGTATAAGGACTGGCTCCTGAAAAAGTGATCTTAATTTCTTGAAATACCTTAGTAATCGGTAACAAATTGAATTAATTTCTGAGATAATGGATTAGTTTAGTTGGATTGATTTTCCAAATACAAAACTAAGTATATGAGGTACTTTCTTTATTATGAGATGAATTTTATTATTCATAAACAAAATTTATTTTCATACTTTGATGGCATGTGAATAGCAAAATATGAGTTGTACATTTGACCCTTTTCACATAACCACTGGTATAACATAAAAGTCTCTAATTTTTAACTAAAAATGCTAGATAAAATAAGTGAGAAAATTTCCTTGTCATTTGAATCCAACATATCCAAAACCCTATAAAAGTAGAGTAGGTCTTGTGTACTCCGTGGTACCGTGTCCCCAAACATTTATTGTAATACCTTTAAGTAATATGATTAATGCCTTAACATGTAACAAATAATACGTTGAATAATACCTTCACTAAAACATATGTTTCAATTATATACATAATATCTTATGAATATGCAACTAATACCTTATAAGTATATCACCAATACATTCAAGGATATACCACTAATACCTTATGAACACACCAATAATATCTCATGAATATATAACTAATACCAAACTAATAATACCTTTGAGGGTACAATGCACCAGGGGTACACAAGTTTTTGTCATAAAAATATTATACATTAACTTCCAAATTTGGGTGAACACTAAGTCTCAAGACTTTTCAACCCAACATGACCCAAGTCTAGTATTTACGCGTTTTATATATGTTGTTGAACCAAAGTCACCATAATTGAGAAAAAAAATAATCTCCAATCAATGTAGAAGCAATTTATTATCAACAACAAATAACCAATGGGCCACTTCAAAATTTCAAATGTACATATGATAACAACATATTTGTGTAGAACTATGACTTTAATTTGTTGGAAATTTTTGTGAGATCGTTTTGATAAATCTAGTTCCGTAGATTGAATTTGAGTTTGAATTAGGGATATATCATATATAGTAGAGTTTCATTTAATTTTTTTTTGAATTTTTATGTGGATTATAATGGAATGTCTTTTGATGCACTAGGGACTTTTTAAAAAAGAAAATTTTAGTGAGTCTTGCAAGAATCATCACACACTTACCCTTGGTGCTAAGTGGGCTTATAATGAATTTAGTATATATTACGTACTCTCTATTATTTCTTGCGCATTAGCTCTTGTTAAATTAAGATGTATAATATTATAAATTGAAGTAATTAATCAAACAACATATATAAGTGGCATAGTGATCTCCTTCATCTTGCACCCTATAAAGTGTATAGAGTGTATTAAATCATGACATCTGTTTATTTATATATTGTTTATTTATTTAATTTTGTAATTTTAAACATGATTTTAGATTGAGAAAATATTTTCATGCACACGTGTCATGATTTAATACATCCGATGAACTCCTCTAGATGCAGTGTGGAATAGACCTAATTAAGTGGGACTATAAGAATAAGAATCCTTATTTTCCAAGAAATTAAACCACATAAAATTTAGATGGTTTAATCTTAGCGTATAAGAAACACCAATGGTGTGGCAAATGATGATCATCATTATAGTCCTACGTACTTCAATTTAATGATGCCAATTAATTTTGCGTGTTGCAATCAATTTCGTTTTCACCTCTTTTTTCTTGGATGTCGATTTTCCAATTTCTTGTGGGCTTTGGAAATTAAAACACACAAAAATAGAATTCAATGTTTGCCAACAAAATTTTCTTTAATTAAGATAAAAATAGAAAACCTTAATCTTTCTCCAATTTTGTGGAGAGAGAGAGAGAGAGAAAGAGTTAAAACGCGTTTTGACGAAGGGTTTGTTGAGTATGCTTTATTTAGTTTATCTACTCTTCATTTATGGGATAAAGTGAAGCACTTTTTCACATGCATTCATCCTCAGACAATGCCAATAGTAGTTAGCTTGCAGTTGAGATGAATGAGATAAATCCGGAGACTTTGTTGCAATAATTCTTGGCTTAGCTACTTAATCATTTTTCAATTTTTTTTCACCGAAAGAAAAATGAGTACCTAATAACATTAGTTGCGAAAATAAAATTTGTTGTCAGAAGTCTAGTCTTTGCGACAACAAATTATTGAACAATATATTGTTGTCGCAAAATGGTTTTGCAACATTTTGATTGATGTTGTGAATACTCGTTTTTCTTGTAGTTTTTGTTGGGTTGGTGCATCAATTTATGTTTTGGTCCACTATTTATGATGACAAGTTTCAGCCAGCAAAACTCCAAGAAACTTAAGAAATCAAGCAAGATTTAAACCACAAAGCAAGAGATAAAACATGAACCAAATTGTATGCGGTTCGGCTCTACCACTGAGCCTACGTCCACGGGAAAACAAGGTCGGGGATGATCTTCTTAATCTCCAAGGAGAGTTACCAGTTCTAGAACAAAAAACACACATAAGAACAATATCACACAGTGACAATCTCACTACCTTCTAAGCACTCTATTTCTCTCTCTAGAACTCTAAATTACAAAGTGAAAGAAACCCTTTACAGTGTTACATATATACAACAACATGCAAAAGAAATGAACATAAACGGTTCATGACGAATACAAAAATCTAACTGAAAGATGCCATCTTGAATCTTGAAAACTGCTTCTCTCTGCTTGTCTTCCAAGAAATTAACTGAAAAACGGTAACAAAGCCATCAAGTAAACCCGCTTGTACAAGTGTATTACGTTTTCTTCTTTTTATTTAAAAATGAATTTAGGCCAATTTCTGTTCATGATATTATCCATCTTTTTAATGTGTCTAATTTAATGAAAATCACCAAATCGAATATGAAATGGAACAGTTGAAGAGGTTTTAGCTATTAATTTGAGGGGAATTGGTTAAATGTTACATAACTATAACCTAAATTTGAAACACAAAAACTTGTGTGAGACGGTCTCACGGATAATTTCCGTGAGACGGATCCTTTTTATCCATGGATCAAACTCATATCCATTCATTTATATGTGATTTGGAAAGTTTGGGTTGTGGATTAACCCGTCTCACGTAACATGATCCGTGAGACGGTCTCACACAAGACTCACTCAATTTGAAAATATCCACTAAATACTATTTGAAATTTAAAAAAAGCTCGTAATTGATCACTACATGAAAAATGAGTATTTACGGTAAGATTTTTGTGACAACTTTTATTGTTGCAAAAAGTTAGTTTTTGCGATTAAAAATTGTTGCAAAAAATGTTAATATAAATTGAAGATATGTTGTCACAAAAACCAATAAAAAAGACTTACTTGTATTAGCGATAATGTTGTTGCAAAAGAATTATTTACAAGAAAATTTTTGTGATAATAATTTAGTGATAGAATGTTGTAGCTAAATATTTTTACGACAATTATTAATGTTTTTGCGACAACATCATCTCACTTACATGAGACAAAGTTGTTTATGATATCATGTGAGACCGATATTGATCATATTAAATGAGTCTACTCATCTTATTGTTGGATCGATCAATCAGAGGATATAAATTATTGATTAAATGCTTCAATAATTCCAATTTAATTAAGAGTGCAATCTCGTACTTATAGTGGCGTTGAACGAGATTAATAAATTAATTTAACTGATTAAGAGTTGATTGAGTCAAAATTAATTTATTGGAGCTTAATATAATTGGGTCCAATTGAGTCCCTTCGGTGGTTCTAATATGAACTTAATATATAATAATACTGCAATATAATTGAGGTTGTTGGACTATCTGGATAAAAATGTTAGTTAAAAGATATTTATGAGATAAATATTTAACTCATAAATATCCAGATAGATTAATTCGTCTAATAGAATACACTTAATAATCGTTCCTATGATGAGATTTCTGATTTATTTAATCAGATGTAAATCTCAGAAATTTTTCCTAACACCTATTAATTTATATTTGTGTCTTACATAAAATTTCACATTAGACTGTATCTCACTTGAGCCCTACTCAATATTAAAAGGCTTCTCATGGAAACAATTTAATCAAGAGTTAGCATAGCGTTCCCCAAGGGCACATATTAGTTGGATTGTTGTGGCTCCACTTGACCCGATCCAATATACATATCCTTCCCTCTAGGAACGTGTTGAGCTCCTTCTTCTCCTCCTCTTCTTATTTTCAGCTCTTTATAGCCATTGATTTCATACATTAGATCGCGACTACAAAACTTATTATTCATTCGGTTGTGGTTGTTATACTTCTTCCTCTTATTTTTTCGTAGGGATAATTTTAAATTCCATACCCGAAACTAAGCTATATTTTAAATTTGGTACCCAAAAGTCATCATTCATCATAAGTAGTCCCCGAGTTATCTAAAATGCATCGAATTTGATACCCGCCGTCATGGACGAAAGTTTACTGCTAGTTGGGATTTGGAACAAAAATTAAGAAAAACCCTAATTTCTTCCCCAATTCACCCAACTCAATTTACCCAGCTCGATCCAACCTCTACTCCGCGTCCACCACCCGATCATTGGCGCTCCGAAAGACACCCCTTTCGATAGGGAGCTCCAGCCACAGTGAATCACGAACCCAATGCAATCTCAACTCCGACAATAAATTAGAAAACTCAACAGAACAATAGACAAACAATAAATTCTCAAATCCAACCATGAAGGAATAATAAGACAACAATCCCATCAACAAGCATTTCAAAAACCTAATAGAAAAATCGAGTCAATAAATCAAATCAAAAAACACACAAAATCAAACCCAACAATACCCTAATCGATTAAACTTGCAAATGAGGAGAGGGAAAGGAAGCGGCGCCATGGTTTAAACTTGCAAGCGATGAGGATGAGCAGTAGCATAACTTCAAGCAAAACTACACTTCAAATCCATCACAACTCATCAATCAATAACAATAAGAGTGGGACTAAATGCACCACACTAATTTCTTAGGGCACCACACTCATGAGTAAAATTTATTATGGGTTAGTGAAATGAGTGTGATGCCTTTAGAAATTAGTGTGGTGCCCTTAGTCCCAGCCTAACAATAATTATTACAGTTATGCTCTCTCACCCTTGATTCTCCTTGCCATCTGGATATCCTTTGGCATAATCGTAACTCTCTTCGCATGAATCGCGCATAGGTTAGTATCCTCAAACAATCCGATGAGGTAGATTTTACAGATCCGTCTTGAAGTTCTGCGCTATCTCACGAACAAGCCTCTGGAAGAGAAGCTTGCGGATCAAAAGCTTTGTAGATTTCTGATACCTCCGGATTTCTCTGAGAGCGACGGTTCCAGGGTGGAAACAGTGGGGCTTCTTCACTCTGTTGGTGGCTGGGGCGGATTTCCTGGCCGCTTTGGTGGTTAGCTGCTTCCTTAACGCCTTACCGTTAATGGATTTGCGAGCGATTTGCTTTGTGCCAGCCATTTCTAGGGCTTTGATTGATAATATGGAGGGAGAAATTGGATTGTCTGAAATTAGAATTTGGGATGGGCAAAAATCAGGAATTGCACTAAATTTTCGCTCCAAACAGTGCCAATTAGTTAACTTCCATCCAAATGGACGGAATTTTGACGGTTGGGATGAAATTTGATATATTTCAGAAAACTGGGGGACTATTTATGGCGAGTAATGATATTGGGATACCAAATATGAAATATAGGGTATGAAATCTGAACTTATCCCTAAGTGTATATGTTTTTAATTTCAATTTTCAAATCACTACTACATGTTATTGAAGATTATTTTGTTACATTACAATCAATTATTAACAATTAATATGAAAAGGTTTGTTAGAACATTGAAATGTTCAACATATATTAAGGAATACTAAGAGATGATAAGAATTATCCTACTTTAAGATTCTTAACTTACAGGTTGAAAAAACAAGATGTTCAATCAAGATGCAAAACCCTTCAAATCGACGTTTTTCAAGTCCAAGTTCATCGAGTTTGGAGGTGTGAGAAAATAATAGAAAAACAATAATAAAAAACATAGCGTATGAATGATAATTAAGTGACAAAATGTAACCTAAACTATAGGATTGATGTATCCCTATTGACCACAGAACTTTTCAGCTTCCTCATGATTGGGAATTGAAGACATTGTTTGAGAGACTTTGGTCTAAAAATTACTCCCTCCGTCCCGGTCGAAATTGTCTACATTGACCGGACATGAAGCTTAAAAAAATGCAGTTGACTCTTACTTTTTGTTTTTTATACTTTATACTTTTTGCTTTTTGCTTAAGGAGGTAATTTTTTTTTTTACCATTTATAGGCTGGTAAGTTGGATTGGGACAAACAAAAATGTAAGTTGGATTGGGACAAACAAAAATGACAAGTACGCAAGTTCGGGTGGGACGGAGGGAGTATATGATTGTAATAAAGGTTCTCCTATTGTATATATATAATTATTTATATATGTGTGTATTGGTTATCATCCAGCAATGGGTGTGCGTGTTATAAATTCATGTTAGACTTAGATGAGAATTTAAGATGACCGCAACCCAGCCCAACCCAACCAAGTTTTGATTGGGCTAGCTAAGTGCGTTGATGGGCTGGGTCGGCCAATAGGTGACCAAATTTAGAAATCGACGTTGGATTAACTTACCAATTGTAGATTTCTATCTACCAAATCTAAGGGATAAATGTGAATTTATGACGCACACGCTCACCGTTAGATGAGAATCAATACCCGTATATCAACCGTTGGATGGAGTATCCGGGCTAACCTTCAACGCTCAACACCTTATCACTTGTCATCGACTTTCTTTATAAAATCATAAAGCAGGAAAAGAAAGCAATAAGAAATCTATTGAATAGAAAACTCGCGACGAAGAAGAAGATTCAAGAATTATTGAATCAAAGCTTGTGAGAAAATGTCATCAATTATTCCCAGTCAAGAAGCTATCAATCTTGGTGTTCAGTTGGGATACATTTATGTCACAGTTAGAGCCCAGGTTTCACTCTTCCCTACATTTTATCACCTATCATTTTGATGATCCAATAGTTTTTTTAGTTTTTTTTCTATTATTTTCTCAATTCTATATATATGTTTATAATTAATCTGCTTAATTCTGTTTATTTTCTCTAGGGTTTTTCCTCTATTTTTAATTTGGTAATGATTTTCCTCTTTAATTACCTAGTAATTGTGGTAGCTTTCTAAAGTCGTGAGTATTTTGATGTTCCGAGTACATTTGTGTTGTTGAAAATACATATATAATTTGTTATTTAATTACTTTCTCTATATATGTTTTTTTTTTCCTACAAAAACTTGTATGAGACGTTCACGGATTTGATTTTCGTGAGACAGATCATTTTTACTCACTAACTTAACTCATTTCCATAAATTTATTTGTGAA
Source organism: Scutellaria baicalensis (assembly GCA_005771605.1). Taxonomy (NCBI): domain Eukaryota; kingdom Viridiplantae; phylum Streptophyta; class Magnoliopsida; order Lamiales; family Lamiaceae; genus Scutellaria; species Scutellaria baicalensis. The sequence continues at coordinate 22,429,573 of CM016729.1, read as the reverse complement.
TTGTAAAGTGTGGCCGAATTGTGGGTTGACCGGTCTCATGTATAATAATCCGTGAATCTTTTTTTCCACATACATATAACACGATATCATTATATTCATTTATATAATCTACAAAATAAGTTTGTTTTTTAAAGAAAAAAATTCATTGTCACAATTCATTACAGTCATAGATAATTTTGAATAGTGGAATTATTATAAATATAAAATTTTAATTACTGAATGTGCCTATGCTTGCATGCATATAGAGAACATTACTTCAAAATAATTAATTATAATATTTTAATTTTAAGTAACTGAAGAAAAAAAGTTACTTTTGATAATGTAGTAATGTATTATGTGCAATAAAAATGATAATTAAAATGATAAACTCAATAAAGGCAATAAAATTAATGCAAATTTACTATTGCACAAAAAGTAACATATATGGATTTGATTGATAATTAATAGCTTTATCGAAAATAGAATTTAATTAGTTAGATTTTGATTTCCTTGACTATTTTTATTAGAAAGACATTTATTACATGAAGAACATCTACTAATTTAGGAAAAATAATTATTCTGACTAGTCAAAAAGTAGATATTCCTGGCAAGTTCATTTACAAAATCTAGAGCAAGAATTTAATAATATGTTATAGAAGTTTATGAAATAATTAATTAAATCTATAAATTAAAAAAACTTCACTCAATATTTTACAAACTTATCATAATAAATTTATTTACCTAAAATATAGAGTATTGTTTTGCATTGTTGCCATTCTTATAAGGCTTATACAAGCAAGATTAAGCATGATGTTTTTGGCTACTTTAAACATTATAAATTCTTTCAAACCCTAATTGCAAAATAAATTAATTCCACTTATGTCCCTTTATGCAGAATGGAGATGGCATACTTTTCAGGATTAAGAAAAGCACAAAACTGAAAAAGCTAATGGATGCATATTGTGAGATGCTATCACTGAACCCCAACACTGTATATTTCTTTTTTGATCGGCGCTATCTGCTCGGATGGCAGACTCCGTTCGAGGTTTTCTCTCCGTTCGATTTTCTCAAATTCAATTTCGTGAAGTGTAGGAAATGATATATATATATATATATATATATAGTACTTGTTGATCACTTTATATGTCTTCATTTGCAGGTGGGAATGGAGAGTGGTGCTGAAATAGATGCCATGTTGCACCAGACTGGAGGTGGTCCATTGGTCTAGGGTTTTGAGTTTTGTTGTTCAATGCATTTTTATGGATCAATAATTACTATGAATTCAATATTAGACTTATATTGGTTGACTGTTTTGATCCTTATATGATCCATCTCGTTTACCTACAATATCAATATCGTTTCTCTTTTCCTCCTTAAATTAGTTTATTGCTTACATATAAATACATGTTTTTTTTGTCAATGATATATAAGTAGTTTAATTTATAAGTAAAAATGCATGTGAGATGGTTTGGGATAGTTTCTGTGAGATTGATGAATCTTGATTACTCATAAATTGAATATATTTTCACAAAATATGTTATGAATTGTTAGGTTTGGGTTTTGAATTTGACTAGCTCGTCTCTCATATATAAGATTCGTGAAATGATTTTACGTAAAACCTTCTCTTTTATGAGTTTGTTTCACGGCTTGATTTAGTGTCAAATTCATATATTTGTGTGTAATTAATTTTTCTCCTGTGATCGTAATTAAAAAAATTGATTAGGATTTGATTTCCCACTTTAATTATATTTATTTACGTTTTATAATGTTGCACAATTAGGTTCTTTAGTGGGGGAGGTCTTTTATTTTAATAACTTTTTTATGGCATATATCTAAATTCATGCAATCGTATCGACTCAATTCGAATCCATGAACTGTTTTTTCTTCAGGTGTTGAGAGACATAATTTATGTTGTATTGGTGTGATTTTTATGTATTGTTGTGACCTTAATTTATGTACAAATATGATCATGGTCTTTATATACTGTAATTTAGAAAGAAAAAAAAAACAAAGATTTTCAGAAAATTTTTAAGGCACTTTTGGATTAACACAAGATGTGATGTTAGTGCACTTTTACATATCACATGGGAAAATTTCATTTTTGGTCCTGCCCAAGAGGTCTCGTCCGATTTTGGTCCTGTCAATTTTCCGATTTTAATTTTTGTCCTGGTATCCCTGAAATCGTCCAATTTCAGTCCAATTTTGCCGGATTTTTCAATTTTCGGCCAATTTTGAGCGAGTGTCATGCTGATGTGGCAAATATATACACGTGGAAATTAATTTTCAATTTCTTCATTACCATGTCATTATTTTAAAAAAAAATCAGGAAAACATAATTTTAAAAATGCCACATCATTAAATATCTAATTAAAATAAATTGTATAAAATTTGATTAAAATACAAAATAAAAAAATGAAAAGAACGCCGGTAGCGGCGGTGGGTAGAGGCTGCGCCGAGTAGGGCCACTGCGCGTAGTGGTGGTGGCTCATGAGGGAGAGGGTAGTGGCGGTGGGTGAAGACGTCGGCGGTGGGGGAGGAAGAAGCAGCGGCGGCGAGGAGGAAGAAGCAGCGGCGGTGATGGTGGTGAGGAGGAGGAAGAAGCAGCGACGGTTAAGAGGAAGAAGCGGCAGCGGCGATGGCGGCGAGGAAGAGAAAGAAGCAGCGGCAAGGAGGAGGAAGAAGCAGCGGTGGCGATGGCGGAGAGGAAGAGAAGCGACGACGAGAAGGAAGAAACAGCGGCTACGAGGAGGAAGAAGCAGTGGCGGTGATGGCGGCGAGGAGGAGGAAGAAGCAGCGACGGTGAGGAGGAAGAAGCGGCGGCGATGGCGGCGAGGAAGAGAAAGAATTTTCTGATTTTTTATTTATTTTTCTTTTGATTTTTTGATTTTTTTCTCTAATTTTTTATTTTTAAATTTTTTTATTAATTTTCTATTTTAGAGAAATGTAAAATTCATTTCCACATCTGTAAAATTTAGCCACGTCAGCAACAACTCAGCGTCAAAGTCAAATTGGGGGCGAGTGTTCCACACCTTCCCAGAATTGGCCAGGAAATTGAAAAATCCGGCGAAATTGGACTGAAATTGGACGATATCAGGAATAACAGGACAAAAATTAACATCGGAAAATTGACAGGACCAAAATCGGACGAGGCCTCTTGGGCAGGACCAAAAATGAAATTTTCCCATATCACATAAAGGTATGACTATGTCAATATAATGATACAACTAACATTACATAAATGTATGAATAATATCACATAAAGATCATCAACATATTTGTACATAAACATCATACTTATATAATATAAATGTTATACCAATACATATAAAAGTCACAAACTTGAAGCAAAAAGGAAAAGGAAAAAAATAGGGTGCCTAAATCCGGATCAACCTGGACCAGCCCCGATTGCACCTGTGCAACTGGTGCAAATGAAACCGATTCCTTTATTTTTGAAAGTTATATCTATGGAGTGTTTTAATATGAAAATCTATGCAAGAGATGTTTAATTTCTTGTTATGTTTGCAAAAAATAATCTGATGTTAGTTATTTTTGCAAAGAAAAAAAAATTATGGGTGAATAGCAATTTTAGTACCTAAATTATATCCTTATTCTTGATACCTAATATTTCAAAATTAATACACATCTGATACTTTTTATTAAGTTTCCGTCCACATTTGACAGAATTTACTTTAACCCTTGGAGAGAAAATTGACGTTTCCCCCCAAAATTCTCAAATTCATTCCCCATTTCAAAATGCCCTAGCTAATTTCACTTCCATTCTCATTTCTTTTCTCCAAATTTCTACATTTTCTCTTAAAACTTTCCACCTTATATCTCCAAATGTCAAGAGATAATGATGAAAGTTTTGGAGTATGATTAAGTTGAGCACAAACCTTTAGAGCTGTAAAGAAAAATTCTTTAGACGCTAATTGTGAAAAACGAACTCCTACTCTTTTCATTGGATCTTTAAGAAAAACAGTTTTCAATCCAGAAATTCAATAATTGGACTTGGAAATAAATATTTAACCATAAAAACACATAATCAACAAAACTATTGATATTCAAATTGGTTAATCAAGAAAACTATTATCTGCTCAATTTTGTCGAATGGATTGTTACTCAAGAAGCCCATTAACCTGGGTTTCCTCTAATTAAAGTGTAGATTAGTTCTTGCAAGACTGGGAATTTGCATTTAAACACTTGTTGAAAATTGAGCTCATTTGGGGGCACCAAAAAAAGAGGTTGGGCTGAATTGTGGAATTAATGTTGGGCCGAGTTGGGCTGGGATTGGATAAGCCCAACCCATGAACAACCCTTAGCCCAATGACGATCAAGTTATCAACCATCCTTTGACCTTTCTACTTCATGGAGCCACCCAGTCTTTTGTATACGGATATCATTTAAATTTTTTTTGATAACTTACATGTAAAATCGTTGATAATTTGATCAGTTGCTGCAATTATTTATAAATCGATAGAGTTATTGATCAAGCAACATCATGTCAACTTTCGGCTAGGACAAGGATGAGAAAGTTCAATTGTTTGAACAACTTACAAATATGTCAGATGCAAATCACATGTCAAAATCTAATGAAAAGTTGCCAGAAAATTAGTTTGATAGTTTAAGTGTCAAATTTGAATATATATATATATATATATATTTATAAACAGTGACATTCTTTATGTTTTAATAGAATTGTTTATTATGATAATAAATACCAAAAAGTGTAATGTGGCCACATTAACAAGATTAGAAAGGGGTTTAGTCACCTAAAACAGTCATATGGGATCAAACCAATACCCACCTACACATTCAAGGTTTGACCAATTGATGGAACGTTTTAAACAATCTTAATCCTTTGTTATCATAATCATGCTACCTAATCCACATAAATTCATCGTTGTAACATAAGCAAGATATTAATTAAATAATTGAGAATAGAATTAAGTGTTATGCCAAAGTTGTTGCTCCCAATTTGGGACTAAAATATATTGTAAATTAATATGTTATGGGTTGGAACCTACACGTTTTTATATATAAATATATATAATATACTCATAATATTTCCCATATTTCTTAGATGTAGGGACTGTTTAACACGTGTATATATATATATATATATATATTTGGAGTTAGTCATCAATAATTTATTAAGCACGTTATTTAATTAATGCGACTATGATCACAAAGAATTTATTTCTTTGTTATCTAAAAATTCAAATATATTTCTTGCTAACATTTGAGCTAAGTTGCATTTGTTTCCTAGTATTCTCTCTCCAACTGTTCAATATCCCACTATTAGAAAACAATCAAATTCCAACAGAAATTTTAATGGAAATAATAACCGTTGGAATTTCCAACAGAATTTCCAACAGAATTGAAAGCTGTAGGAAATTCCATTGGAATTTTTATAATTTCCAATAGAATTTTCAACAGAATTCAACGCCGTTGGAAATTGAATTCCGTTGGAAATTCTGTTGGAATAATATTTGAATTTTTTTTGTGATTGTATATTCCAACGGAAAAGTACCGTTGGAATTTTCCGTTGATCGTTTTCCGTTGGAATTTCCGTCGGAATTTAAATTCTAACGCCCCTTTTTCTGACGGTCCAATTCCGTTAGAATGAAGAATTCCAACAGAATTTTGCAAAATTCCAACGGTATTTCACAAAATTCCAACGGAATTGTTCCGTTGAAATTTGAGTGATTTCTAGTAGTGTCCTTAGTGTTCCTAGTCGAGATAAAAAGAAAGAAATGAAATACTGAGATCAATTGAAAAGAAAGAATGTCTAAATATTGATGCAAGAAAATTCAAGAGATCAATTAATTTCTTCTCATGTCTAAATATATGTTGTTATATCCCAACTATTATAGGTACAAGATTTTAAATACTTTATATTAGGTATAAATGTGTAAAAGGGTGAATCATTGTTGACCAAAAACATAAAAAGGAAGAGTAAGTCTCTTGTGAATCAGGTGCATGAATCTAAGTAAGTTTCTTGTGAATCAGGTGCATGCACCCGGGTCGGATCCGGGTCAGGGGGGACCGCACTATTTTTTTTTTCCCTCATGATTTTTGAAAAAAATCACATACCAATAGTATATGTTAGACATACCTTTAAGCTATGTTAAACATACCAGTTCTGCCCAAATTCCATGCCTTGTCTTTTTTTGGCTTGATGTTTGAATTTTAGCACATACCACTACGTTATGTTAGACATACCTTTATGTATACTTAAACATACCTTTGTATATGTTAGACATACCTTTATATATAGTTAAGCATATCTTTATATATGTTAGACATACCTTTGTATATAGTTAGATCTACCTATACATGGTTGGTCTAACTATACACAAAGGTTGGTCTATTTGAGCGAATTTCGGATGAGATTCAGCACAAGTCTTCAGCGCGTGGAAGCACATGCATGCGCGTGGGAGACACGTTTTTGGGCGCGTGAACGGGTCGGGTCAGGTACATGGATCTTAGATCCATGCACCTGACTCATAAAAGTTTTTGTCAAAAAGTAAAAATCGTTAGGTTCATATTTGTATCTTATGCTAAACATTATTGGAATTTTAGGATATATATATATATATATATATATATATATATATATATATATATTCTCGAAGCTTGGAAATTAAAGCCCCAGTCAAACCTAAATTCTCTTTACTAATAATTGTATCTAATTAATGATCAAAAATTAGAATTGTAAAATAAATTCATCCAATTAGGATTCTAATAGGTCAAAAATAATAGAGAACACACATTTAAATTGGGCAACACATTTAAAATGTGCCCAATTGCTAGTCCATAATTTGATTTGCATGTTTGGTATATATTTTCTTCATTAAAATTCAAACAAACTTGAAAAATTGAAAATAGTAAGCAGTAACAAATCAAACTGAACATGTCACGATAGCATTTAATAATTCACTGTTTGGCTCAGAACAAAGGATATAAATAAAATAGCAATGTTTGCATTAAAACAAAAACTTATATACCCCTTCGGCACATAGGGACACAGATCTAGGTGTTATATATGTGCTCTTCAGGTGTTATATATATACTCTATAGGTGTTATATTTTTTGGTGTTATACATATACTCTACAAGTATCATATTTATATAAGAGTATACATGTGATACCTGAAGAGTATACACCTGATACCTGTAGAGTATGTATTTACCATCAATATGATAATTAATTTGGGGCACCGTACCTTCCGGGCACACAAGTGTCACTTAATAAACTATAAAAATGACGTGGCATCATCTCATTCAAAAGAAACTAATGGTAAGAATCAGAATTTTCCCCTTTAATGATGAACTGTTAAATATCACTTTATGCACATGTTACATTCACATTTAAATGTGTGTGTAGGTCTATAGAATCTCAACTCATGTCTGCAGATCTTGCCATGGACCATTAGCTAATCAATTTGTTATAATCTCAGGTCCATTTGGATAGGTGAATTTGAGAAGGGATTTCAAATTCATGGTAGTAAATCCACCTGTAGTGTTTGGATGAATGTGGATTTGAAGGTTTTGATTTTGAACTAATTTTGGAGTCATTTTGGTGGATTTCAAATCCACTCCAACTTAAGAGAATTTGAAATTCACTCATTTCAAATTCAAGATTTTAAATCACTCTATCCAAACGGAGCCTTAGGTTACTTTTGGATAATGTGATTTGAAACTTATGATTTGAAAAGAGTGGATTTCAAATCCTCCCAAGTTGGAGTGAATTTGAAATTCATCAAAATAATTCCAAAATTAGCTCAAAATGAAATTGGGTTTGGGAAAAAAATCTCATTAGGGTATGAATAGGTTTTGGATAGAGGTCATCTACCTGTGGATACCCATACACTAAAACTCATATACTATCTCCGTCCCGGTTGAATTTGCCTAGTTTGACCGGGCACAAAGGTTAAGAAAAAACAGTTGATTATTGTTTTTTAAGATAATTGGGTGATATTTTTGTAATAAGGGGGAAATATGGGGATATAAGTGTTTGCCTTTTGTGACATTTTAAGATTGTTTTATGTGGCATTTTTGTAATAAGGATGAAATATGTAGATATTAATATTTGACTTTTATTTCCATTTATGGACTGACAAGTTCAATTGAGACAAATTAAAATGACAAGTAGGTAAGTTGAGTTGGGACGAAGGGAATAATATATATGTATAGTATATCTTATGTAGGAATCCATCACTGCACCTTTCACTAATAAAAAAAATATAACTACTACTAAACTAGCTAGCATTTTAGGATAAAATATTCACTAAAAATGTATATAAATATATATAACATTAGAATTAAAATAATAAAATACAAAATATTCATTCAAAATACTCATATAGATTCAGATAAAATAAAAAAAAATTAGTAAACGGGTCTTAGGTGGATTCAGGTACTCGCTAGGTAATGATAATAAGGAATAGACGAGTACAAGTAGTTTTCAATGGGAATGAGGCGAGTTTGTGAAGTATAAGATTAATAAGGTTAGTGTTTAGAATTCCTCAAATGATAGGATACCCGACCTGTTGCTATTCCTATTTGTGACTGATTATATATCTATTGAATGCGCGAATTTTTTTGTTGATAATGTCGTCATTCATGAGATTGACTTAATCACTTAATATCTCGTGTGGAAATATGTACTGCAGATGGACAAATTAAATGTTTAATAACTCATATATCAAGTGGTTGGGTTTGGCACGATGAGATTCCAACACTCGACGAACTTCTCATTGGCATGATCGATAATATTGTGTTAAATGATTTTCATCATCTAAAAACTAGTTATATATTAGATATCAGTGTTCACCTTTTTCTTTAGGCTACTACCGCAAGTGTACGGTGTAGATTGCAGAACACGGTAAACAAGGTCGATCCCACATAGACTATTATCTAGGAATAATCGATTACCCAAATTCAACCCCTAATTTTATCTAGGCTGTCAGATATCAAAGACTTCAATTACTTATACTAAAACAAAAACAAATAAATACACGGAGACAAACAAATATATCTGAGACAGGTTCTAGAACATGCTTTCATCTAATTCTCATAACGATATCACTTGATCAATCCATTTCAATGATTAACTATCCTATATGAGCAATCACAACTATCAAATTAAAAGCTCTCTCGAGTCAATTTAACCGGTTGATTATTATGCTATCAGAGATATCTCTACTCGATCTGATATAACACAACAACTCCCAAAAGCACCTAGGATTGAAAATCTCATCACACATGTCATTCATCTCTTGATCTCATGTTGCATATATGTCATGTGTTTACTCTTCCGTAATTAAATCTCCTCTCTCGAATTTTGACTTAACTACTTAAACATGCTCAATTAGGGGCCCTCTAATCAAACAAGCAATCAAATCATAAACATATGAATAGGATCTAAAAATCAAGAAATTGAATTAAAATCAAAGATCCATCAAGGTTTGAATCGAACTACTTACACATCCTAGAAACCTATGAAAATCTAGCCAGACATAATATTAATCAAATCCATAGACAAAATTGATAACATCATGTCAAAACCAAAATTCAACAAAAAGTAGAAAAGTATAAAGAAAAACTCTGAGACGACGATCTCGTGATTCTCGATCTTCGAATTCTCCTTCGTATTTCTTCCTGGATGCTCTCAAAATCTGTGTTTTCTCTCTATGAATGCTTCTTCCCTGATTTCTAGAATTGTTGGGGTATATATCTCTTCTTGGGAGTCCTGGAGGTCAAGAAATTGGATAAAAATAATCCAAAAGTTGAGTTTTAGATGAATTAGGACACCCGGGCACGGTCGTGCCCCACGACATGGCCAGACCGTGCCCCGCTGCACTCTCGCTCGCCAGCCGCGCACGACCGTGTCCCCAGACACGGCCGTTCGTGCGCTACTGCTTCCTTCTCTGGACATTCGCGAACGGTCGTGCGCCAGTGCAGCCCTGACTGTGCGCGGCTGCATCTGTCCGTGCCCCAATGCACATCTCCGTTTAAAGTAGGCTAAAAATAACACATCCAATCAAAGTCAACAGTTTTTTCTTAATATCTGTGCCGGTCAAAGTAGGCTAAAAATCATGGGACGGAGGTAGTATTTATTTTCCAAAATCCCAAGAATCAATTTTAAGCCCTAGCTCATTTAATTTATAAACGGATTTTCAATCCAAATCCTTTGTACCGAAAATCAATATCTCACTTATTTAGCATTTTTTTAATGAACTAGAGAGAGGGGAACTAAAGAGAAAATAAAAGTTAGAAAACCCGCGTGATTCAAAATTCATACCTTGGTCATTACACATTTTGCTCATTTTACCACTTGAGCTACAATATTGCTCATGGTCGCTTATGTAATACATCTAAAATATGTAGTTCTAAATAAATAAGAGTGTTGAATTTAACTAACAATTACCACAAAAATTTGATATGGTAGACTATAAGACATTAATTTTGTGTAAAGGGGATCTGAATCATGGATTTTAGATTATTCTAAACAACTTTAAGCCATTTAAATTCTCCATTAAATATGATGTGTCATTCATATTTTATTTCACTTCCAAAATAATATATCTTAGTAAAATTTGATTTTTTTGCCAAAATTAGGTTGCATTGAATTTCAAAAATTCCAAAAAATCAATTTTAAGCGTCTATTTATGGATCTCAATCCAAATTTTGTGTTCAAAAATCACTCTCACCTATGTATTGCACTAAAACTACATAATTAATTTTGAATAAATAAGAGTTTTTCTATTTAACTGACAATTCCAACCATTTAAACTTCAACATCACTACTACGTAAGTACCTAGTTTTGATATATATGATACAAAAAACACAAAGTTTTTGCATAAAATGATTTGAATTATGGATTTCAACTTATCCCAAATAGCTTTAAGTCATCTCTGTTCTCTATTAAATTTAGTTTTTACCATTCCATTTATATTTTATTATTTTATTTCAGTCTACATATTAAAAAGTAATATCATTAATTTATACACATTATTTAATACCCATTTCAAAATAGATCAAATAGAATACACGTCGAAAATTGAATGATCAGCCAAAATCAGCTCCACAAATTATTCAAAAAAAATTTTTGCAAAGAAATAAATAAGAATAATAATAATTTCATGCAAGAATTGGGAATTAAAGTCACGTGCCTGGCATGCTATATAAAGAGCAGCAGTCCATCACAAAACAGAGAGAGAGAGAGAGAGAGAGAGAGCTTCACAACACATCAATGGGGAATCAGAAAAGGCAATACCAATGCAATTGCTATACAAAATTCATCCTCTTAATTCTCTCTCTCTTCCTCTCTCTCTCCTCATCTCATCCGCTCTTCGACTACGGCGACGCCCTGTCGAAGAGCCTCCTCTACTTCGACGCCCAGCGCTCCGGCCGCCTCCCCTACCACCAGCGTCTCACGTGGCGCCACCACTCCGGCCTCACCGACGGCCTCGAGCAAGGGGTAATTCGGTCATTTCACCTCCATAAATGTTCATGTTGCTATTAATGCATATCTCTAAAATTTAATTAGTTATGATGTCGTGTAGGTGGACTTAGTGGGAGGATATTATGATGCTGGTGACAATGTTAAATTTGGGTTGCCAATGGCTTTCACCATCACAATGCTGTCGTGGAGCGTCATCGGATTCCGGGATCACCTCGCCGCCGCCGGCGAGCTCCGCCATGCTCTTCAAGCTATTAAATGGGGGACCGATTATTTCATCAAAGCTCACACTCATCCTCATGTTTTATGGGCTCAGGTTATCTTTTCTTTCTCGTTTAATCCAAAAATCAACTCACTGTTTTTTCAATTTGCAAACTTTTTTTTTTTTTTCCGTCTAATTACAACTCGCAGTTTGAAAGTTTTCGGCGAATCACACAACACATGATTCATAAGGATAAATATGTCATTTCAGCAAAGCTTAGATTGCGAATCGAAAAAAGAAAATCGTGCTTCAATTAATCTTGCCCTTTCCTTGATGATACTTTCTTGCTAGTTATTTTGGAAAAAAAAAATTAGTGGGCTTTAAATCTTTTTTTAAAATCTAATTACAATATACAGGTTGAAAGTTTTTCTAACAAAATACACAACACGTTATTCATAACGATAAATTTGTTAAAGATTTAGATTTTATATTGTCGAAAAAGACATACTCACCTTAAAAAAGGACCATACTTTAATTTCTTGTTTTGTATTCAGCCCTTTTCTTGATGAAACTTTCTTGCAAATATTATGAAAAAAAATAAAGAAAAAAAGTAGTGGGCTTTAATCCCAGAATCACGCCGGAGAAAAACAGAAGTGGTGCGGAACTTTGACTGATTTCTGAGTGGGGCCAAAATTTTGAAATCTTAAAGCAAAATAGGACTGTGTTTGTGTCGGTTTCGGACAGGAGGAAAAATGTGTCTTATGTTAAGGAAAAGTAGGCAATTATCTTGTGCTTTGAACACTAATAATGATGATTGATATTCAAGATTAATTAATTAATCAATTGATTGATTGATAAAATTTGATGATTACTATTCAGGTGGGCGACGGCGACACCGACCACCTATGCTGGCAGCGGCCGGAGGACATGACGACGTCGCGCCGGGCCTACAAGTTGGACGAGGAGAACCCTGGTACGGAGGTGGCGGGGGAGACGGCGGCAGCGATGGCGGCGGCGTCAATAGTGTTTAGGAGAACTAACCCACATTACTCTCACCTTCTTTTGGAGCATGCACAACAGGTAAAGTTAGTTAATGTGGTTGCTATTAATTTGTTAGTAGACAGGGTTAGGTTATGTTTTCTTTCCATATAATTAATGACTACTTATTAAAATAATTTGATTACTTTTTTTTTATTAAAGTAGTTTGAAGAATAATTAAAAGCATTATTACATGGAGGAATTAAAAACTAGGATTGTGTATGAGTGTCTTATAAACTAGGAATTAATGCAAATGGTGGTGTGGTAGTTTACTTCCTCTAAAGGAAGTGGGTTGTCTAACTTTTTCCTTTGCAAGTTTAGTACACATTATGGTTACATTTAATCTAATTTAATTGCATCAAAATTTCTTGTTAGAATGAATGTATATATAAAATAAAGTAAAGTTAAAAAGAATTATTTAAAAGTTAGCCATATCAATATGTATCATGCACATCTGATCATTTCACGGATAAATTCGAACTCATTTCACCAAATTAGAACCCGGTCTTATGAAGTTATGAAATCATATAGTTAATATTAGAAACACAAAAAAAAAAAAATATCCAGGCTCTATGAAATGACATAAAACCACAAATTCTTTGTATGTCACAAACTCAATGGGCCGAAGGAAAGAGATTTTTCACATGATCATTCACGTGCATATATATATATATCATTGTTGATCGAGAATGAGATGAATTTCAATATTTGGGCAAAGATGGGGTTAAGTGAGTGAGTGAGCGGGGTTTGCAGCTGTTCGAGTTCGGTGACAAGTACAGAGGAAAATACGACAGCAGCATAGGGGGAGCAAAGGGTTATTACACGTCAGTGAGTGGGTATTACGATGAGTTGTTGTGGGCAGCTTTGTGGCTATACAAAGCCACCGACAATGAGTCTTTCTTGAACTATGCCATTGACAATGCCTTGTCATTTGGTGGGATCACCTGGTCCATTACTGAGTTCAGTTGGGATGTTAAGTATGCTGGCCTTCAACTCATGGCCTCTATGGTAATTTCACCCCCTTTTCATCTCTTCATTAATATTTTGCTTTTATTTCTTTTTAAGAATACATATATATATATATATATATATATATATATATATGAGGGGTCATTATTAGAGCATTCACTTCAATGGGACAAACTGTGTCCCTCCACAGTCTTTGGGTCTTTGCCAACACTCACCATCACTCTCTATAACATTTCACCCCTTTCCCTTTTTAACCCTACGTACAAGCATTCTCCGATTTTCAAAATGCGCGAAAACATGAGTCCACAAGGTCATTTTTCAACTTCACTGACACTGATATATTGAAACGTAGATTCATATCCTTAATTTACATACATTCAAAAATCTATATGGTATAGTTAGTAAAACGGATTTACCCTTGATTAAGTGTCGACGAGTATAACATTTCAATCATGATCGACTGTTTAGTTCTCCATTGAAGCATGATTAGGATAATTCAAAGGCATGGAGGGGTCTTTTCCAAATGAAAAAGATCACTAACCTTTGTCTCTAAAATTGTACCCATTAAACTTAAAAACTATTTATAGATTTCAAAAAATTAAAAAGATAATAATGAGTTATATTTGTATTATTACAGTTGCCAATGGAAGGTAAAAGCAAGGAACAAAAGAAGATCCTTCAAGAATACCACTCCAAGGCAAAACACTACATTTGTGCATGTCTGAACAAGAACGGCAATACTAACGTGCAACGCACCCCAGGTGGACTACTGTACACCCGCCAATGGAACAACATGCAGTATGTTTCTACTGCAGTATTTCTACTCACACTCTACTCTGATCACCTCCACTCCACCAATCAAATGATCCACTGCGACGCAGATACGGTGGGCCCTCATGAGATCCTCTCATTCGTCCAATCACAGGTGGCCTACATTCTGGGCTCCAATCCCATGGGGCTCAGCTACTTGGTTGGCTATGGACCCTCCTACCCCATGAGGGTGCACCATAGGGGTGCATCCATGGAACCATACAGAGATAACAAAGTCTTTGTAGGGTGCACTCAAGGCTACGATAACTGGTACGGACGCCAGGACCCCAACCCGAATGTCCTCGTTGGGGCCCTCGTTGGTGGGCCCGATATTAAGGATCATTTCGAAGACAGAAGGGGGAATTTCATGCAAACCGAGGCCTGCACATATAATACTGCCCCCTTGGTCGGAGTTTTAGCCAAACTTAGGGCAGTAGAAATATTGGGTAATTCAACTTCCATTTCTTCTCATCATACCAACTCATTGGTTTCTATATGAAATTATGGAAGGTTATAGATTTTTTGGTATAGCCGGCCACAAAGCAAATGTATTTCTACACGAAATATATATATATATATATACATATATTCTCTTTATGTAATTACCAGTGACACAAAAATAGTGATAAGTTTTAATAGAAACTAAATTGTGTGCATCACATTGTGATTTTTTGTTTTACATTTCTACATGTAAACTTGGAGGAAGAAGTCATCAAGATCTCATCATGAGTTTGATGATACCCTTGATTTTTGAGACTTCTATTTCAATCTATGTTTCATTTAATATTTCAAGATAACAAATATACATGTGTATATACACATCACTAATCAACAGTACTATACATTAAAGATGATAAAATATAGAATGATATACCAAAGATCATGCCCTTTATTTTAAATGATAAACTATCAACTCAGTTCAAGGATAAATTTCAACCTAGTCAATCCGATCACAATATTCATAGTTAGGGTAATCTTACTGAATGTAATTAATCTTAATAATCCCATCTTGTATTTTTTTTTTTTTTTTACAACTACCAATAAAACTATTTGTTTCTTTCGGAATAAAATGATACAACATCATCAACCTTTTCTACAATTTTCAATATGTTGTGATATTTAAACTATATTTTATCCTATAAATTTTAAAACAAATACAAGATTTTCAAAATTTACTTAAATCCTAAATCAAACTTGCAAAATCGACCTCCACCCCAATCGAAGCACACCCCACAGACAGACGTTAAAGAGTGAAATTGACTCATCCGAATTTAACATGGGCCATGTCAAATTAAATGTTTGGAATGAGATTACATAATATCAAAGGATATCCAACCGATCCCCCCGACCCTAAACACCATTTTAATTTTCTCTGGTCCATCAAAAATCTGAATAAAATACTCATTATTACCCATCATTAACACATTATTCAAACAAATTTTCTCAACAAAATATTATTAGTCCATAAACTTTTTTGACACTTTTCAATCTGACGTGACATCTGAACTATAATAACACTCAAGAAAACCTCAAAACCGACATTTCAAAATCTAGACTTGCAAATTCCACCTGTGCTATTGTCCAAAAAGAAGTAAATTTATAGAGTCGAAGCCTCTTTTCACCACTTCTAACAAACATAAGCATTTATCATGCATATTATTGCATACCAATACTAAATCTCTAACTACCTTTCATTTAACACATCTTGAACACCAACACCAAGCTCTAGCTAGCAATCCTTCACCGACACTGCCTAATTGTAGGGAAATAATCACTAATGAACACAAAAATATCGACATTCACACATGGGTTGTGCAACAAATAATGAGCTCAGTATTCATTGTGCATTTACTTTCAACAAGAAGATATCACACACACGCCTAACAAATCAATATTAAGAGTATGATCCACAACCAGATCCAATGTCTTGATTGCTAGCTTACTTAAATGGTTCGGAATATCTCAACGTCCAAAAAAACGGGGATTAACGACTAATGCTTTTCAAGATGTTTTCGACTTTAAACCAATACGGGAACAAACGCTACCGACCTATATGATAACCAATAAGCGATGACAGGAATATTATGAAACGACGAAAACCAAAGAAATAAGACATTGAAGTGTGAAAAGCTAATGAGATGTCTAGGTCAGTACTTGAAATCTTGAGTTTGAGTTCTTACTATCACAAAATTTACAAAGATGATCTATTGTGCCGACATCCTATAAAAGGTAAAAAAAAGGGAACATGAGAAAGGCAACCTATATACAAGAGAGTGGTGAAGTGGCATAATGAGACGGTTAACTAAAACTATTAGATGTCAATCAAGATCTTCAATTAAGAACCTTTGATAAAGTATGTGGAGCCTACTCAATTAGCTTCAAACCGGAAGAAAAACATCGAAATTATAAAAGAACTACAGTAATAACAATAATAATGGCGGAACTTTTAGGACTTCTAGTAAGAGATACCAAGTACTCTTTCAAGAAACAAATAAAACACGACAAGTAAGTCAAACAGACAGAAATCTTGTGATTTATTACCCTTATGACGCCATCTAGCTAATCCTGAAAGATGTGAAATGTGGATGTTATTAAAGCATGGCCCAGACCAGAATCTGTTCCAATACTCTATTTCACTTGATCTAATGAACATTTTGCAAGTCTTACAGCAACGATATTAGGCACAACATTCTTGCCTCGCTTGCTATTTGCACCAATGACAAGGAAAGTAAATGAACTGTATGAGACTTGTGTCAAGGCTTTTGAGGTGACCGACAAAGTTACTAAGCAAGCTGCAGGCACACACCTTCTAAACTTCAAAAAGGTTTAAAACATAAACTGATACAACCCAAGAGACAGTTTTAGAGAAGCCCAATGGAGTGGACTAGCTAACTGAACCAGCCTATAATCGAGGCCCATCCCGCAACAGGAAACCCACCCACTTGGTAAAAGGATAATGTTAAATGATACTCCCCCGTCCCACAAAGACAAACTTGTATACTATTTTCGTCTGTCCCACAAAGATAGACTTGTTAATATATTAGTATGATATTTAATTTGTAATTCTATATATGTCTTTAATTAAAACTATATTAAATCACCACACTTCAACTGCTTATGCACTTTTTGAAACAAAAAAGTGTTTCATTCAATGCTAATATGAATGAAAGACAAGGGAATAGGAATTTCAAATATTTTCTTAATCTATGTGAAAACAAAAGTAAGTCTATTTTTGTGGATGAAGACAAGTAGGAAGGAATATAGGCTTCGTTAGAGTCTCATGTGCAGTAATATTCTAAAATTGTATTATCAAGACCAAACGTCTCATTTGGTTCTTTCGTAGTGAGAACAATCAAACCAAATTTATGCAACTTCAGTCAGAGAATCAAACCAAATTTATGCAGTCCCAATTTCAGAGTAAATCTGCAACCTTGAAAAACGTTGCTCAATCATATGAATACTGCGAATTCCAAGGTGTTTTATATGTATAGCGTTGAGAACATGAAATGCATGACTTTGTGTCAGGATAACAAAGCAGTAAGTGAATGATCTAGTTATAACTTGATTTCTACTTCTTCAGTCCCAAAGAAGAGAAACACCAACAAAGTAGTGTATGTATTACCAACCGAGAAGTAAGAGCTTCAAAAGAGCCATCCGTATGTAGAGACCATTCTTCGCTTGCCTAAAATATGCAGCCCTTGGATCAGTATCCACATCCACAGTTATCTGAAACAAGCCAACTCGACCGATACGTAATAAGGACAAACGAGTACACAAATTCATAGAAAAAAATATATAATTGATAAATAGTAGCAAAAAGGAAGAAAGCCCAAGGTGAACCTCGTCAAGCCTAGGTAGAGGGTGCAACACCACGGCATGTTTCTGCATTACATCCAAAACATCCAGATCAACAATGTAATTGCCTCGCGCTTGTTCATATAGATCAATTCTTTGGCCAAATCTTTCTCGTTGAATACGGGTTTGATACACCACATCACACTTGGAGGCCACCTCCATTAAATCCGCACTTTCTTCCCATTCTACTCCTTTAGACGTTAGATAGTCTTTTATGTCTTCCTAAAATTAAAAAAATATTATTTTCATGTTAATAGTTAGGCAAACTAGGTTCCTTATCCAAACTTTGAGGGGCATGTTATTTGCAGACAACTTCACACTTTTTTAGTTACCTTCATTTTTACTACTTCAGGAGATACAAAGTAGATTTTAACATTCTCATACTTTGCAAGCAAATATGCGAGTGAGCGGACAGTCCTTCCATTAGCAAGATCTCCGACAAGTCCAACTTTAATGTCATCGAGTTTTCCTATCTCTCTTTGAATAGTGTACACATCCAAGAGGGCCTGTTTATTGCCAGAAGAGAGAGTAAAAGTAAACTTGAGAAAAATGAATATGACATATATCATACAAGGAACATGCATCATATTCCAAACCTAAGATAATACAGAATTTAGATAATGCTTCAATCACAGACTCATTCGATGAATTATTCAGTCCAAGCAAATAAATGCAGACCAAAATGCCTAATCCAAGTTATATTTGATTGCTTTGTCCACTGACTTATTCTAATGCGGTATTCCACGTAAAGCAATAGGACTTATAAATGACATCTTCACCTGAAAAGCGTTCAATGAAAAATGCGAAAATACAGTGCGACGTCCTTAACTAATTGCCCAAAACTTCAATCCCCTACTCAGCTCCCAATATAACAAAAAAAGAATTAAGGCACAGAACTATATTTTATAGTAAGGAATGGTAAAGCAAACATAACAAGAAGCAAGGAACACTGAAACAAGCTAAAAAGCTAGATTAAGAAACTTGAACAAGATTTGCAATATAAAGTTACCTTGATCAAACCAAAGCTAGAATAAGCACCAATAGTTATTCAAATTTGCAGTCATATTAACAAAATCAGAGAAAATCCCATTAATGAAACCATTTTAACTTGTAAATTTTGTACAAACTGTCCATAACAAGTTTGACATTTCACTACCAAATGAAAATAGAAACGATAAAAAATCAACCTTCAAAACTATCGACATGGAATTCTTAGAATCCACCAATTATGGTCGTGATTCTTGAAACATTTTTGCAACTTGCAAGAGCTAAAGATATATTATTTATTTATTTATTTATGTTTTTAAATTCTTCCTTAACAAGGACGAGGTTGGGGGTGGAGTAAATCAGATCAATCCATGGCATGGGACCGATAAATGGATGAGCAAAAAAAATGTTAATAAACTTCTAAAAAGCTTCATTAAGGCAGTTGAATCATCTTATGTTTACCTGAGTTGGATGTTGACCAGGCCCATCTCCAGCATTAATAATTGGAATACTGGCCGTCTTTGCAGCCCTTCTTGCAGCACCACTTTCAAAGTGTCTCATTACAATAATATCAGAGTATCCTTCAACTGTTCTTATAGTATCTGAAGATCATCAGAAATTAGTATCATCATTTCATTATATTTCATTCAAAGAAAATAAAAGCGAGTGACTACCTTCAAGTGTCTCGCCTTTGGCTGCAGAGGAGAATTCACGCGCATTCTCAGTAGTCAAGACTTCCCCGCCCAAACGTTTCATAGCAGACTCAAACGAAAGCCTAGTCCTAGTCGAGGGTTCATAAAACAGTGTGGCCATTAGATGGCCTTTCAGCATTTGGCTTCCACTGGAATTCTTCTCAATCTTCTCCATTTCGAGTGCCACCTCAAAAATGGCGCTGAGAATGTCTCTATCGAACTGCTGAGCTTCGAGCACATCTTCAAGTTGAAACTTATTCCCCGCTGAAAACGAAGATTTGGTATCAACTTCCACCGCTCTGCATTGGACTCCATTCTTGAGAGACCATTTCCCTTGTCTCCATTGAACCGTGTAGTTGCAGAACAGATCACCATTATTATTTGCTGCCTTGGGAGCAAGTACACTGCCATTCAAGGCCCAAGTAGAAAATGCGGAAGAGGATGCCATCACAATAAGTAGGACCACCTGATAAACAGAGAATCTGATTAAGGAAGAGAAGACGTAGATATTAAATTTAAAAGAGGAAACTCTCATGGGCATTTCATCAAACACATCGCTGCAATTAGACTTTTACAGCCCCATTGAGGCCAGATAAACTCATCATGGGAAATGACGTTACAATGAAAATTTTGAGTCAGAACAGTGAAACCGACCGTTGTCCGATGAAATTTTTGGTGGCGCGATCTCTGATTTGAACTGGGCTGATTATCGGAAAAGGGGTCTGGAATTAACGACAAAAACCGTCTTAGGATTTGTTATGTTCTCGTCTATGTTAAGCTGTTTTATTTTCGAGGTTTTGTCGAATATACTTTTACTTAAAGAATATGGTTTTCGTTCCAAAAAAACAAAAGACAAAAATTGGGTGCATTCGGGGCACAGATCCAAGCATCCGTGGGCTGCTTCCACGCGCGGCTGCACCTGAGGTGATAGACGTCCACGCACACCAGATTCCATACCCGACCCGGCACATGGGCTACTTCCATGCGTTGCATCTGAGTTGGTGGGCACACACCAAATTTCATATTATGTGATTCAGTGATAGATATTATATATATATATATATATATTATTCAGGTATTAACGTATACTCTTAACGTATTACACATTTACATTTAAGGTATTAAGCTTATATTTCACGTTTAAGGTATTAAGTTTAAAGTATAAGGTATTATATATGCACATTTGAGTATTACATATTTACCTTTGAGGTATTAATACTTAGAGTATAGTATAAGATATTAAATGTTCAACTTTAATGTATTACTGTTTAAACTTTAATGTATTACGTATTTATCCTTGAAGTATTACATAAAATATGTAATACTTTTTTATTTCATCAATCTCCACACCTCAACCACCCAAAACTTTCACCTCAACCGTCCCTCCATCGCCGCATCCATCCCATCCAACCAAGAAGAAGAACGAAATTATCATACATAGGAATGAAGAAGGAGTAAGAGAAAATTAGGGCAACACAAATAAAGAAGACGAAGAAGAAAGAAGCACAGAGGAGGAAATCAAGATAGAAAGAAAAGAAGTCGAAAGAACTGAGAGAATAGAGAAGAAAAGCGCCAAAAGAATGGAGATGAAGAAAAGGGGTGCGTTTTTGTGCTCTAAAAGATTAACTAATAAAAGGAAAAAAATATATATATATATATACACATGTATAAATATAATGGATCTGCAGCCGAACTAGATCTGTGCCCAAGGACACCTAACACCTTCTCAAAAATAAAAGGAATATGGTTTTGCTTATTTTTTTTTCTTTTTTTAAAAAGAAGAAATATAGTTTCCTTAAGCTTTTAAACATTTATTAATTCAAAAAAAAAATCTCATTAAGGTCTGGATAGGGTTCGAGGTAGACACTCTCGATATCCTCTACCCGTACCTGTTTATATGATACAGTATGGGTATCGGGTATTCATCCATTAAAAACCTATATAATAATAGTTTGATTGATTATTTATTTTTATTTTAGTTATTTGTTATGTATTAGTATTTGCACCCGCGCGATGCACGGTCTGTGATATAATATTGATATTATTTGATAATAGTGTAAGTAATTTTAATATACAGAAGACAGTATATTATTTAATAATTAAGAAAAACTAAATTTGCTTAAGATAATTTAATTTACAACAATTTATCTATATTATAAACATCCAATTCACTAATCCATGATTAATACTAACAACAAAAGTATCAATCATGATCTTTATATCAAAATTGGAAAATTTACATGCAAAGTTTATAAGCTTTGAATTTTTTTTTTATACACAACAATTCTAGTTGATACATTATTTTTATCATTTATGTTACAAACTAATGTACTAAAAACAAATTATGAATTAAAAATCAAATTCAATTACTTAACTAAATATATGTGTGTGAGTATGTATATATAGAAACAATACGTAAGAAAATTAGAAATTTTACATAAGATCTTGATGCAAGCATTGACAATTATATATTTTCAACCTTTTATTTTAAAATAAATTGAGTTAAAAAATATTTTTAATATTGCTTAACATCAAAGATGACAAATAATTATTTCATTATAACCATAATGTAAATTAATTTATATAGCATGACATTGATTATTACAATTCAAGCCCAACACAAAATCGAAATATAGTATTAGTGATGATGACGACGACAATATAACTAGAAACTAAGCACATAACTTAAATAATCAGTTGAGTCATTTAAATTTAAAATGTCCACTCTCATATAAAAAGATACGAAATTCTAAGTGTAAACTAAAAGTCGAAAATTATATTTGATTATGAGATATTAATACTTGTATATTTCACAATATTTTCAAGTTCTCATTAAAATATATCAATAAATGATAAAGTGTTGAATGATATTACATATTTGAAATACAATTATTAATTTAAAAAATATTTAGGAAGACATATAATTTCACACTAAATACATATTATATATACAATAAATGATAAAGTGTTGAATGATATTACATATTTGAAATACAATTATTAATTTAAAAAATATTTAGGAAGACATATGATTTCACACTAAATACATATTATATATACATATATGTATTATATGTATATACATACATCTTTCACAGTGTTACATTTATTTATGAATTTATATTAAATATGATATCAATTATTCATAAACAAATTAATATTTATTATTGAAATTATTGTTTAGACAATATGTATTGTTGGTATTTAAAAAATTATTCAATAAAAATTAACTTAATTAATATCAATAAAATAAGATTAAGCTAATACAATATGTATATTACTAAATCAAATGGATTAAATAAAAAAATACAAAATAGAAAAAAAATTATTGATATGACACTTTTTAAGTGGAGGAAATGATATTTCTATAAATATCTAAACTTTCTTATTATTATTATTATTATTATATTACAGATTTTTGTTGTAACTTGGAAGTTAATAGGTTGACATTTCAAAATGTGTAGGATACCTTCAGAAGTCTTTTAAAATTATTTGTTTAGATCGGGAAAAAAAAAAAAAAATTATGTTTGGTAATGGGGTAGTGGTAACAGGGAACGAGATGGATACATGTGATTTTAAATTGGAAAGATAAGGATATGAAAAGTATAAAAATAAGAGCTTTGAAATTCCTTACCCGGCCATCTCTAATGTGGTGGCAAAAGTAGTGGCAAAACTCAATTTACCGCTTACTTACTGTTCACAAACATAAAGTCTTTTTCTTTTTATTTAACTTGGAGTTTTTAATTTATTTTCTTTTATTTGATTCACTTTCGTTTTTGTAGTATCAAATAAGTTTCACTTATTTTATCGATTTATTTTAAATATTATGTATAATGATATTATTTGATTTTAAATTGATGAAAATTTTAAAAATTGGAAACATACCCCCTTCCTCCAACAAAAATAGACTCTAGTATACTATCTTAGTCCATCCCACGAAAATAGACTTGTTGCCATATTTGAGCTTATTTTTAATTTGAAATTCCAAATATACCCTTTATTAAATGTACTCTCTATCTACTTTTTTGAAAAGAAGCAAAGTTTCATTCAATGCTGGAGTTTGTGGAAAAATTAATGAAATATAAGGGTATGGTTGGAATTTCCAATATTTTCTTAATTTGTGCGAAAACATAAGTAGACCTATTTTTGTGAGGTAGAGGGAGTATAACTTAGTTGTCTTGTAATATTTTATTAATAGGGATATAATAAGATATCATTAAAACTTTAAATTACAGAATACAATGAAATTTACTAGAATACATGCGACATGCTAAATTTAAACTAACAAAACACGACAATATGAATTTTCTGCAACACATAAACATTGTATTTTATAAATTTATTATCTTTGATAAGAAAATTTTGTATCATTTAAATCAATATATTTAATTTTTTATTAATTTAAGTAAACAAACATGTGATAAAATAGAAAATTCGAAATATAAAATTAAGAATATTCTTAAAAATATGCCAATTGAATTAAAAATTGAGTCCAATGATTATGGATGATTTGTGGTAAATTAAATTTAATGACAAATGCAAATTTACTCTCGTAAATTAATTGAAGATATGCTAATATCAACCGAGATCGACATTCATAATAGAGTATTGATAGATACATGTCTGTTGGTGGGCTGTTCTCTAATGCGAGTCACATCTCTAAAATTGGTCCAATTACTCATATTCAATCAATAATTATTCAATCAATAATTAATTAATAAGAAAAATGTTTCTTCTTCGATAACTCCATTTCAGCTTCATTATTCACACAATAATTTTCATTGTCGTCATTCATGATTTTCCATCATAGGTGTCTGACATTTGAATCTCAAATATCAGTGCAAAAATTGTGTCCTCATTATTTGAAATCGATTCAGATATAATGGTGATAATGTTGATGAGTTGAAGTTGTATAGAACCCATAAAACTAAAAAAAAAAAAATACAAGATATGTATATTATTTCACAATTTTAAATTTTCTGTGTCTAAAAAACTTGTTTCGTTGCACCTATTCATTCGGTAGAAAGACATATTTCCACCATTTATATTACGTGTAGAAAGCCCAGACAGAAAGTAGAGACAAACCGATCACATTCAAGAGATGACGCCGTTAAAGATGCAAATTCATTACAGATTGTACGAAACTTCCATAAGAGCTGAATAATTTACATAATCCATGAAACCACACTCGAAACCAAGCCACACTTGACACAAGTTCACAATGCATAATCCAACAACAAAGCAAACATGGTTTGCATTATTATAGACAAATATGAAAGAGAACACCATACCAATTTCCACAGCTCAGCTACACGTGCAGCATTGCAGCGTGAGAGCCTTTGAGGGCATCAGCATCGGCATCTTCATGAGATTGAGGGGCCACACTTGACTCCTCGTTCGTGGGGTCCACAACACCTTCATTTTTGTCAACATTGATGCAGATCGCTTCGAATATGAGCTCCTTCACTTCCTCAAGCCTCTCCTCACAGAGAGAAACCTCGGCCAGAAGCCTCCATGCATTCTCATCAGATGCTTCCTCATAGTCTTTCTTTCTTTTCAGTACCATATGTCCACTAATCTCCCAAACTGCTGGATTAACTTGAGTCTCTAGAAGCTCCGGATTCACTTCCCCGAGGGCCTGCTTCTCTGCATAACACTGTTTCATTCACATAAACACAGAGTCAATGACTGGCCTGCTTATGTATGAAACAGCTAATATACAAATTGTGCCAGATCTGACCTGAGGGAACAGGAAGATTCTTTTTCCAGAATCAGCAATAAGTACATTGTATGGAATGTTGTTCTCTTGCAAGCAAATGCAGGCATCGGAGACAACACAGGACAGGTCTTCCAGACTATTCCCACCTTCGAAAACTAGTCCTCTGACTGGATAGTTCAGAATATACGAGATTTTCACACCACCATGAGTAGTGGTTATCTTCTTCGAGGGAGCCTTTTCAATGGGGAAAGGGGTTGCTAAGTAATAAGCCTGGAAGTGAAGATGATTAATGGTTGCAAATGCACCCAAGCTATTGTAACCCACACGGAAATAGGGATTCCCTGCTTCAACAGCCATGTGGAGAGCAAGCAAGAAGCTCTCACGGTCGATCCTCTGAGGCAAACATTCAAAGATTCGAGGGATGAGCAGTACATGTCCATATTCAATTGGACTAACCTGTTGTAAATCATCCACATCAAATGTAATCAAATACTACAGCTACACAAATTTTAAGAAACAACAACTGATTTAACAAGAAAAAAAAATAACAAGAAAAGAAGACAAACTTTCTGACCACATACATTAATCACAAACAGTGAGATCCTTCCAACCTATTTGACATGAAAAATAAAAAGAAAAGGGTGGATTTTAATAATCACATCTCGAATGTACATTTAAGCATTCATATACATATATGGTTTATCAGTTGTGGAGAAATATTTACTCTCTCGTCCTACATCTGATCGTATTTTTCACAATAATTAAGAAAATCATACGGAAACACAATTAGACAAGTTAATTTCATACTAGATGAGCAATATATTAATCACCAACCTAATGTAAAGAGGAACACAAACAAAAGACCAGATATAGGAGCAAAGAAAGATAGAAACATACATTAATGGCAACAACGCTCGGTGAGTTCTCCGCATCAATAGGTGCATTTGGAAAGAAATGGACATCATTATCCTCACTAGCCACAAACTGAAAGAGCACCTCTTCTTGCCCAACCTTCGTAAAGTTAAACTTATTTTCGTCAAAAGGCTGCAAGACCTTATCAACACGAAACTCAGTCGGCCTCTTCTTCAGGTGCCTACCCTCGTTCAGCTGAGCAATAAACCCATACTTTCCAGGGATCACCTATTAACCCATTTATTACGCACAACAAAGTCAAAGAATCAAGACACAACATACACAACAAGAAACACATAGTTAAGAATATCATTCATGACAGAGTAAATGACAAACCTTGGTTTCGCAAGCAGTGACGTCATAGCGGAAGAGTCCTCTCTGCATACGATCCTCCCACTACGCCACAAAAAGTCATCATTTTCAGACAACCATGGGATAATTCCAGTAAAAAGTTGAATCATTTGCTGTAAATCAACAGTTTTTACCTCGCCAAGAAGAAGGGAGTCCAAGAACTCAACTGGTAGCTCATCGTTCTCAGAGCCAGCACAACCCTTCTTAGACACAACTTCCTTAGCCTTCTTGAAAGCATATAAAGGCAGCTTTGCCCCTAAATTCCAGATAAAATCCAGAATATTTGAGCAGAAAAAACAAAACAAAACAAAAAAAAGGAAGAAAAATGAAAGTGGAATAATCACAAACACCTGGAATGCAACAGCTTCTGAGACAATTGCGGCCACAGCCTTCATCCCCCTCTTCCTTTTGGTAGTTGGAAACAACAGTAGGAACCCTCTTAATCCTTAGCATCATTTTCATAAAGCTAAAAATCTACTTTTCCCTCAAAATTCTCGTTTTTTTTTAAAACCTTTTTTTTGGGTTAAAAGCGGAAAGATTCGATTAATTCTCAACAAAAGCAGGCAGATAGTGGATTAAATAATAGGAGATTAATTAATAGTAGGATAATTGAACGAAGTAGAAACAAAATATACAGAAAAGGAAAGGGCGCTAATGAAAGAGGGAACCACCGCCGGCGAGGAAGAGAAGGTCGGAGGGGCTGCCGCCTTCGGAGGGCAAGGCGCCACGTCCGCCGTGCGGCGAAGGGTTGGTCTCGGTCACACAACCCTTGCGTCGTACTGATCGGACATGATTAACCGAGCGATTTAACCTTAATAAAGCCGTGATTGTGGACACCTCGTCTTCCCCGGGTTTTACCCCCTCTCTGCGAGCACCAAGAGAGAGAATTGGAAATCCAGGGTTTCCGGCGATGGCGACGAGGAAGCAAGAGCCAATTTGATGAGCTTAGCCTTAGCCTGAGAAGTGTGTGTGGTGGTAATGGGTGGTTGTCTGGGTGGGTGGGTATATATATAGGGGATGAAATTCAGTGGGGACGTGGTTCCATTTCCGCCTGCTTTTTTCTTTTCTATTATTCAAAATTTTATTTTATAAGAAATTAATAGGAAAAATTTAAGGGTTAATTACATAAGGATTTAGGATTTTGTTTTTGAGTTTGCAACGTTTTTTTTTTAATTGTAGCGTCAATTTAACATTTGTTTCAATTTGGAATATGTCAGTGTTTTTCAGGCTCCAATTGCTGACATAGAGTTCGAATTATATAAATTAATTATTGACGTATATATTTGTATATGGATGATGAATGGTTGTGCCTATATTTGACTTTTTCAGGCTTCAACTGCTAATATGAAGTTCAAATTGTATAAGTTAGTTGTTGACATGTGGATGATGATCATGATCATATTTAAAATTATATGTTGACAATTTATATATATAATTTAGGCTCTATGTTAGCAATTGGAGTCTGGAAAATACAAACATGTCTCGAATTGATACAAATGCTAAATTGAGTGTTTTTGTGTTATAGTAAAAAATCCATATTATAGTTGAAACCAGACTCCAAGTTCTTTTTTTTTTTAACTTTAATTCGACGTATGCGTTTTTGTCACAAGAGGTGTAAGACTCCATTCGGATAAAGATATTCGAAATTCAAAATTTTAAATAATTGATTTCAAATCCACTCAAAATCTTGGTAGTTTAGAATGTACTCAAATTTATCTCAAAATGAAAGTGGTAAAATTCAAATTAATGTCTATCCAAAAATCAGATTTATCATTTACTATTTGAAATTTCAAATCCCTTAATCCAAATGAAAAACAATTGAACATTTTTATTGAGAACTTCATATAAGAATTCTATTTTTTAACTCGAATATTATATAAATAGGAATAAGGGATTTAAAAATACTATGATCTCAAGATTTCAAAACATGTGTGGTAAGCATTATTAAATTATATATTTCATATGATAATAGAAAATTCCGACGGCAAAGTATGGGTAAAAGTGAATAGTGTAAGAGTTGGAGGCTGGTCAATACTTCACCAACTTTAATGACTTTATTATATTTTTAAGAATGAAAGTCGTGTGGATATATATATAAATATGAGTGAGTTTTAGACCTTCTTCCTAATCATTTCATATAGATTGATATGAGATGGGTTAATTTATAATTCATATTTTATAATTCATATTTAAATATATGGATATGAATTTAATTAATGGGTATAAAAAATTCATCTCATGAAAATTATCAATGAGATTGTACCTCAAGTTTATATATATATATATAGATATATGTTGTGTTTCGACTGGATTGGCAATAATTTAATCATTAGGGATGTAAGACAATTATTTTTAGACCCAACAATCGTAAAAGTTCTTACTTTTTTGTAAAATTTGGTAGTTGATCGTTATTATACATGTTGGATCATGTATGGGAAATTATTATTATTATTATTATTATTATTATTATTATTATTATTATTATTATTATTATTATTATTATTATTATTATTATTATTATTATTATTATTAAGTTATATGAAATAGATCTTCTAATTTTTTTCTTCTCTAATTAAAACTCTCAATCACAGTAATTTTTATTTTATCATCGTCAAATACCACAAGATCATGTAATTTTCCAAATATTTGTGAGACTTAACATTTTTAATCAATTCTTTTGAAATTATGTATTTAGTCAAAATTTTATGGAAGTACAAGAGAAAATATTCAACTGCAACATCTCATTTAGGTTTTATTTGGATGTAGACATGTTCATCCGGTTCGGCGGTTCCGGTTCCGGTTTCAAAAATGACCGAACCGGAACCGAACCGGGGGAGGGAAAACCGGTTCCGGTTCTGAAACCGCCGGTTTAACCGGAACCGCCGGTTCGGCCGGGTTTTTTTTTTTTATCACCAATTTTGATTTTTAATACTTGTTTTCGACTAAATTGATTTTTTAGAATACAAAATATGAAATCTAACAAATAATGATTAATTGAACAAACTTTTGATAAAAAATTGGAAAATTACAACTTGAATTTACATAAAAAAATGTATTTGATTTATAAGATTCTATCTATTACAAATTTACATAAAAAAATTCTATCTATTACAAGTTTACAAGTTTTCAATTCTATCTATAAATTTGTAAATAAAAGATTGGGAAGGGGGAAAAAAAATTGAAAGAGCTTGAGTTTCATTATAATTTTGGAATTGAAATTCATTTCCAAATTTATAATGAAATTGCATACGTATCCTTAATTTATAAAATTAAGGAATCAAAGCTCACGTAGTTCTCTTACCTCAACTTACCCGCCGGTCCAAAAGTTATAATCTTCGAAGTTGGTTGGTGTGCCGCCGCCGGAGGATGATGTGTTCGAGTCGTAGCCAAACAAATCGGGACCACCATCTTCGAATGTTGTTTCGTTGAACAAATGTTGTGAACGTCTTTTGGCTTTGCACCAATCTTCAAGGAGCATAAGGTTTTGCACATTCTCAATTGCCAAGTTTGCACGTCTTGGAGCCAATGCGTGGCCCGCAATACTAAATGCATGTTCAACCGAAACCGTCGAGGCGGGACTTGCAAAAAGTTCCTTAGCAATAATGGTTAAAATAGGATACATGGTGGCCCTTCGTGACCACCACTTCAATAAATCTATTGGGTCGTCAAAAGCAATTGATTCAAAAGTGGCACTTAAATAATTATCTAATTCTTGTGAAGGGTTACTTCTAGCTCTTTTTTGTGTTCTAATGTCGTAAAAGTTATAGAATTGACTAAGGGCCGGTCCAAAGTGAGATGAAGAAGAAGAAGAAGAACCACTAGATCCTACATTTTCACTAGCACTTATATTTTCACTAGATTCACCACTATGTATTGTTTTGTATTCTCTAAATAAATCAAACAAATATCCTTTAGCTCTAGCAACTACTTCCCTAGGATTAGGCACATATTCTACTTCATCATAATCATTTAGAAGTCCATTTGGAAACAAGGCATTGTAATACATAGTTAATAATTCTTCTAGCCCATCTTCTCTAATCCTAGGATCTAATAATTTAGCACACAAAAATAAGGGGGGTATTTCATGAAAATATTTTAACCATTTTGATCTCATCAAAATAAGTACATGGCTCAAAGAATCATACTCAACAAAGGCATGAAAAATTAAAGCAATTTTAACACATTGATCTAATGCTATAGGAGAAGTAGGATAATAACATCCACTAATGTCCTTAGTTGATTGTTCAAAAACCTTTAACAATTCTACAAATGTGTGCAAGAATCCCAACAATCAGTATGTAACATAACATCACGAGCATTTTGTTCCAACAAAAAAGCACATAAAACTTCTCTATAATTATAAGTATCTTGAAGCATATAATATGTTGAGTTCCACCTTGTCTCGACATCTCTAGCAAATTTTCTAACTTCCATATCATTATCCTTACAAAACCTAGCCCATTGTTTACGTCTAGCAACGGAAGAAGTTATATAATTAATTGCTTTCCTAATCGAGACTAATTCTTTCTCTACAACTTTTAAACCATCTTGAACACATAAGTTAAAAACGTGAGCCATGCAACGGGTATGAAAAAATATACCTTGGATTGGAGGTTTACAAAATTCAACAAGGGTTGGTATGCTAGCGGTATTACTTGCCGCATTATCAAAGGCAACGGCAAATATTTTAGTTAAAATCTTATAATCATTTAAAACTTTAATAAGTACTTGAGCAATATGAAATCCGGTTGCGGCTTCTTGAAATGATACAAAAGCAATTAAACGTTTTTGATGATTCCATGCATTATCAATCCAATGACAAGTAATACCCATATAATTATTTAATTTGAAAGGATCCTTCCAAGAATCAGCACAAATAGTTAATTTTGTTTTAAGTTGAGCTAATTCTTCTATTACTTCATATTTAAATTCCATAACTCTTTTAGCCATATCACGGGTTTGAGTGCTCCTAGATATAACTTTAGCAGGTGGTTGCAAATACGTATTAATATGTTCTTCATATATGTCATCGCATGGATATCCTAGTGGAAGATGTTTCATAGCAATCAAATCACAGTTTCCTTTCCTCCATTCTAATTGACTAAATTTAAAAGTTAAAGAATCCATACCTAGTGACGAGCCGGTCGATCCTCGTAGTTGCGTTTGAGACCGGTCCAATCCCATCTTGTCCGGATGCTTCTTCACGATATGGTTGGTGAAAGTTCCATATCCCCCTCCATGCTTGAACTTGTATTTGTTCGAACAATGGTTGCAAGACACAATGTAGTCGATGTTTGAATTAGGAACCGGCTCCTTCTTGAAGTGGACGGAGAAAATGTCACTTCGAAGTGATGATGCGGCTCTAGTTGAAGTGGTTTGACTAGGGGCACCACCTCCTTCTTGTGCACTTTCTTGTGTTGTTGGAGGAGGCGGCATCTCATCTTCACTCCCCTCCAAGGCCGCATGGATATCGGCCCCCAAATCAATATTCTCGCCCAAAAGCTCGTCGATGTAAGTATCATCATCTCGTGGCAATTGAGGAGGAGGCATGGGACTTTTACCCTTCCCACGAGATGAAGATCCTCTTCGAGGCATGATGATACAATAGTAGAAATGTAGAAGTAGAAACGTAAACTCGTAAAGTAGAAATGTAGAAGTAGAAACGTAAAGTTGTAAGGTAGAAATGTAGAATAGTTGAAATGCTTCTTTGAAATAGTAGAAGTGTAGTAGAGCAAGAGTGAGAGGTGTGGAAAATGGTGATCACACACCCTCTATTTATAGAGTTCGAAAAATAGCAAAAAAAAAAAAAAAAAAGGGACGCTCCGGTTCGAACCGGCGGTTCCGGTTCGGTTTGAACCGCCGGTTCGATCCGGTTTTGCATCTGGGCCGTTGATCTCCAACGGCTCGTAGATCTGAGCCTTCAAATTCGGTTCCGGTTCCGGTTCGGCGGTACCAACGGCTACTTCTTCCGAGCCGTCGATCTACCAGATTCAACCAGAGCCGTCCACGTGGTAGATCGCAAAAAAAAAAAAAAACCGGCTGTTTAACCGGCGGTTCAAAATTTCGCAAACCGGAACCTAACCGTTTACATCCGGTTTCCGGTTACGGTTCGGAACCGGAACCGGTCAACGGTTCGGAAAACCGTTGACCGCCTAGTTCGAACCGTCCCAGTTCGCCGGTTTCCGAACCGTTTGGGCGTGTCTATTTGGATGAAGTATTAGAAATGATTTAATTTCAAATTCACTTTAATTGGAGTAGATTCAAAACTCATGATCCATATTATTCAAAAAATTAGTTGGAAATGAAAGTGATTTCTTTCAAATTTATATATCTATCCAAATACTATTGATAGACTTTTAGTACTACTAAAATTTTCAACATCCCTCTATCCAAATTCTAAATTAACCATTAAATATTTTTAAAATAACATAACAATCTATTTTCCTAATTACCAGGGACAAAATCTCTTTAGCAGTTATATATAATCTTATTTTTGTCACTACCTCTTATAGTCACAAAAAGATTGTTCTCTGTAATGAATAAAGTGTTAGCAAAAAGAAAGTTGAAGTAATTAGGTGAAAGAAGATTTTCAATTTTGGTAACTTAAATGAATTAATCACAACTTCAGTTGTGAAGTTTCATATATTTTACAAATTTGAGTATTGGGACCCCATATTTAACATTATATAAAGTTTAATATCTATGGTGATCACATTTAACAGAAGTGTACCAAATTAGATGAAAATTTGTATTTAGTATTGATACAAAATATTTACAATTGTATCCTCCAAAACACAAAAAATTAAAGAAATTTGAGATGGTAAAAAAAAAAAAATGGTACTATTAGATTTTTCCATTCAATGAATTATTTTGCTTATAAAATTGTATTATTCTATATATCTATAACTCGATCAAATGTGCTCCCATCCCTTTGGGGTTCTATGAAAGTGAATGTTTGCATGTAGATACCCACAGAGCCATCCACTGAGAGAATTAATATTAATTTAATCATATATAATACTAATCAAATATTAAATGATAACTAAACATTTATATAATATTGTCTCACGATTATAACTATATTACATATATTTTTACTATTGACGTTTCTAACTCATTTTTACTAGTTAAGCTTTATTTTGTGAATCATATTCCATCTTATAAAATAAAACTGTGAGTTGATAAGAATTTTGTTCACTAAACATGATATTGGGATTAAATTCATAAGATGTGAATCAATTAAGAAAATAAAAAAGAGAGTTTGTTGCTTATGAGATGGTTTGAGGAATTTTACTTCGTTACGGATGAACTAACACAATTTGCAACTTGCAATTCACACGAGTTTGTGAATTTTGGTTTGGTTGATGGGTAATTGATGTACACAAAAGTTTGATAAAGATAATTACAACCAGTTGATTATGAAAAAGGAAAGTAATAACAATTTCGATAAAAACTTATTTTTCTTATTTCGTAATGATAATCCATTTTTACTAATATAATTCCAGAATTTTAAAAGACAAAGATAAAATAGTATAGAGATATTAATAACAATAAAATTTGAGTAAATCTCAATCACATATATCGAATCTCCATTAGTGATGAAACTCTGTCACACAATATATATAAATTCACAAAAACTCATATAGGACGGTCTTACAGAAACTTTTCATGAGACGGTCAATTCTTTCCACTCATAAATTAAAGGCGTAATTGCAAAAAAAATCACCACTTTTTAAAAAACTGCAAATTTATCCCCACTTTTCAATAATTATAAAAAAAAATCACAACTTTTATTCATTGTTGCAATTTAGACCATTTTTGAATTTTCCGGCAACCGGAGTCCACATGTCCGGCAAACATGCCACGTCACATGCCACATTGGATGCCACGTCATTTCCAACTAAAAAAGATTTAAAAAACAAATTGCAAAATAATAGCATCACCTTTCCTAAAGTTGCAATTTAATCCCAACCTTTCAAAAATTAGCAAAAAAAAAGTCATATACTTCATTTTGCAATTCGAATTTATTCATTGATGTTTAAATTCATCATGAAGACGTCACATAAACTACACAATTAAAATTGTTTATCTATATCAAAATAATGTTGTCTCTAGTATATTAATTTAAATATTTTTTCTTTAATTTAAAGATAATTAAGTCACAACTCTCATTTACAACATTTTAGAAAATTGTATTCTTCTTCTAAAAAAGATATTAAAACATAATTACATGAAATAAATTATAAATCTTCATGATTAAATCATGATTTAGAGTTGAGAAAATGTTGTATCAACATGATGAATAAAAACAATAGATGAACTATCTATCTACACACAAATATGTCAATTGTCCAAATTGAATTTACTATTATTTATTTAACATATAATTAATTTTCCACACATTCAAAAAATTGCATAATAATAATACAAATTTCCAAATGCATGCGTATACATTTGATATTTGATCTAGAGATGAATATTATATTCATATTTGATCTAGCTAATTAAAAGAAAAGAGCATTATTAATATGGCTCGATCCATTTCAAGAAATTAAGATCTTTATATTAATTTAGGAAATTGTGTTTTTGTTCTAAAAGGTTGTAAGTGAGAGTTGTGATTTAATTATCTTCAAATTAAAGAAAAATATTTAAAATAATATACAAGAGACGACATTATTTTGATATAGATAAACAATTTTATGGTTGTGTAGTTTATGTGACGTGACATGTTTGGCGGACATGTGAACTCCGGTTGCCGGAAAAATTAAAAAATGGTCTAAATTGCAACAATAAACAAAAATTGTGATTTTTTTTACAATTATTGAAAGGTGTGGATAAATTCACAATTTTTAAAAAAATGATGATTTTTTTTTTTTTTTACAATTACACCTAAATTAAACTTATTCTTACAAATTTTCATATAAATTATTAAATATGAATTATGATCCACTCCACTCAGATTCTTTCATATGAGACGTTTCTCATTACTTAAACACAAAAACTCATGTGAGACGGTCTCACGGATAGTTTCCGTGAGACGAATCCTTATTACTCATCGATTGGACCCATATCCACAAACTTTCACATGAACTACTAAGTGTGGATTATGGGTTGAGCCGTCTCACGAAAAAAAATTCGTGAGACGGTCTCATACAAGACTTACTCTTAGTTAAATCATGTCATATCATTTCTGTACTCCATAAAAATGAATATAGCCATTATTAAAGTTAAGTTCACTTTCCCTTGGTAAAGAAAAGGAGACTAGCTTTTTCTCTCTCTCTCTCCAAAAATTCTTGGAGTTCAAAGTTGGCCACTTTTCCTACCTCAACACCAATAATAATATATAAATAGCTAGATATTAAAAAATATATAAATAATTGACGTGCTAATCGTCTATAATTTTTTAACATTTTTGAGTCACGTCTCTTTATAAAAATACATTATTTTGTCATTAGTTAACTTTGAGTTTGTTGATGACTCATATAAATAAAACCTATCTATATTATTTTATTTCTTGAGGGATTGGTTCAATTTAAAATATTAATAGTTATATTGTACCCAAAAAAAACTCTATTTCAAATCACTAGTAATGTTTATATATTTGAAAACGAAATTAATACAGGTAAAAGCAAACGTCCCCACGTCAGCAGGATTTAAAGATAACCATCTCCACTTCATTATATTATTAAATATGGATTTGATTAGCGTTAATTAAATACTTTGTAAGTGATCCGAAATTATTAATTATATATATAAATATCTAACTATGAAACTGGTGTTGTCACTAGTAATGTAGGATAGGATCCCACGACAACGTAAGAATCCATATTTGAAGACAACTAATTAATAATGAGTAACACTTATGTGTTTCTAAGGCACAGTGTCCTAACTTGACCACCACATGGTATTAGATATATACTTTTCAGGTATCACGTGTATACATATATATGATGATACCTTAAGAGTATATATCTATGCAAGGTTATAGCTCCTAACACAATCCCAGATCAGCACTATCGAGCCTTAAGCTTGGAAAACCCTTAACAATGGCAGAGATTCAAGAAAGCATAAACGAACGACACAAGAGAGTTTACGTGGCTCGGAATGTTGCCACTACCTACATCCACGACCAAACTTGGCAGCTATATCACTCAATCAAACGTATTGTACAGATTACACAGAGAAAACCCAATTAGGGACGTTCTTATGAAGATGATGAACAAACCCTAAAACTCTATTTCTGAATCCTTACGTTCAAACTGTGTGAAATTATAACTAAGTGTGCATATATATGCTAAACAAAACCCCTAAACTAATTGGAGAAAACCGTAAGTGAATCACGTCGAATTTTGACCTGAGTCCCCGGATTTGCGTAGCTAACCCTAACTAACTCTTTACCAGAATTGGACCGGGCTGCACTCTTATACGCTCACGTTCACCACTTGATTGACCGGTTCTTCATAAACCGATTCAGATTCTTCACTCCATATGATGCATGCTTGATTTATATGCCTACAATCCTCCACTTAAATCTAGATGCACAACCTAAAAACTTACTTGCAAAAGACAACACTTAATACACAATGTTGGTAGTCAGGTGGCCAAGGCAAAACGTTAACTAAGTGCATACAATGTTTAAATTTTCCACTACTCAGAGCTTTAGTCAATATATCTGCCGGGTGTTCCTCTGTTCTGATTTTCTTTATTTCAATTAACCCCTTCTCAATGATATCCCTCACAAAATGTAACTTTACGTCAATGTGTTGTGACCTATCATGGAATATTTGATGCTTGGTTAAGTGCAATGTACTTTGGCTACACAGTATACTCTCACCTTCTTTTGAGTTATTCCAAGCTCTTGAATTATACCTCTAAGCCATATAATCTCTTTAATAGCTTCAGTCATTGCCATATACTCAACCTCGGTAGTGGACAAGGCGACCATTGACGGATGAATGCTTCTCCAGCTAATTGTTGTTCTAAACAATGTAAATAGATAACCATTGAGAGATTTTCTTGTATCCACATTTCCAGCAAATTCAGAGTCTACATATCCAACCAAGGAATCCATATCTTGATGCTTATGATCTGTGACAAACAGTAATCCAAGATGAGGTGTGCCACCAATATATCTGAACATATGCTTCAAAGCATCCCAATGTATTTTTTCAAGATTTGCCATAAATCTACTCACTGCACTCATCCCATAAGCTTAGTCTGGCCTGCTACATATCATGGTATACATGCCATTGCTAACTCCACTAGCATAAGGTACCCCCTCCATATATCTCTCTATTCTGATTCTGGACTTTGACTCTTGGAGAGTTTAATATTATGTCCTAATGGAATGGTTGTAGGCTTAGCCTAATGCATGTTGAACCTTCTAAGAACCTTTTTCAGATAATCTATTTGAAATAAGAAGAGTTTGCCTGCTTCCCTATTCCTTAAGATGTCCATTCCTAAGATTCTTCTTGCATCTCCTAAGTCTTTCATCTCAAACTGAGAATTTAGCTTATATTTCAGAGCCTTGATTCTATACATGCTCTTACTTGCCATGACTATGTCATCAACACATATCAACAAATAAGTGATCACCTTATCATCTTCTTTTTCCAAGTATACACAACTATCATAAGGACATTTGCAGAGCCCAATCTTATTCATTAAATCTTTTATATACCATTATCTTGGACTTTGTTTAAGTCCATAAAGGAATCTTTGCAGCTTGCAAACCTTAGACTCATTACTTGGTAGTATGAAGTCTTCAGGCTGTTTCATGTAGATGACCTTATCTAAATAACCATGAAGAAAAACAGTTTTGACATCAAGTTGTTGGAGTTCCATATCCCACTGATTGACCAGAGCTAGTAAGAGCCTAATGGAGCAATGCCTGACAACAGGTGAAAAGATTTCATTGAAGTCAATCCATTCTTTCTGTGTAACACCTTGAGCTACCAATCTAGCCTTAAATCTGATCTTTTCAGTGCCCGCAACTTCAATTTTCCTTATGAAAATCCATCTGCTTCCAATGATCTTTTTATTGTCAGGCTTATCTGCAAGAATCCAAGTCTGGTTCTTATCTAAAGATTGTAATTTCTCTTTCATAGCTTACAACCATTTGAGTTTATCTTTTAAAACCATACCTTGCTTGTAATTCTGAGGCTCTTCATACTCTAAGTCCTGAGTTACTGCCAGAGCATAAGACACTATGTCAGCTTGTCCAAACCTATTTGGTGGCTGAATTCTTCCTCTCTCTTTGTCCCTAGCTAACCTATAATCCCTTAAATCAGTAGTAGCTTGATCCATGATATCACTCTGAAGTTGATCCTTAGAATCTGATTCATTTTTCTCAGCTTGTTCAGGTTGATTATGAGTATCTATGGGAATATTTTTAGAGGGTGGGGATTGAGGCTCCACCTCTACTGAAAATTCTGATTGATCATGAGCTTCTTAAGTTTGAGAGTATCCCGTAACATTCTCTCTAAACACCACATCTCTACTAGTGAAGCATTTTTGGTATCCAATTTCCAAACACTACAATTTATATCCTTTTATACCAGTGGGGTATCCTATGAATATACATCTTAGTGCCCTAAGTTCCAATTTGTCTTCCTTAATATGTGCAAATGCTAAGCAACCAAAAACTTTAAGATGAGAATAATCAAGATTAGATCCACCCCACAATTCATCAGGACATTTAAAATTGATAGCAGAGGAAGGAGATTTGTTTACCAAATAAGATGTTGTTGTAACAACTTCTCCCCAAAAGCTTTTTGGAAATTTTGCATCCAGCAACATGTATCTCACTGTTTCAAGAAGTGTATTATTCATTCTCTCAACAACTCCATTTGATGTGGATTAGCTGGAACAATTTTATGCTTTGTAATGCTTTTAGCTTTGCAAAACTCCTGAAACTTATCAGACAAATACTCTAGCCCATTGTCAGTTCTCAAAATTTTTAGAGTTTTACCTATCTGATTCTCTTGGTTTTGAAGCCAGTCTTTGAAGACTTTAAAAACATCACTCTTTTGTTTGAGTGTGAATACCCAAACCTTTTTACTATAGTCATCTATAATGGACATAAAGTAACTTGTTCCACCATGAGTGATGGTTCTTGCTGGACCCCAAATGTCAGAGTGAGCATACTCTAAAGGTTTGGAAGAGAAGTGGTTACCAGAGGGGTATGGGAGTTTCTTTGCCTTCCCCATTATACACTGATAACAGAATTCCAGCTTAGTTGATGTATGTCCACCTAGTACTCCTCTTTTAGAGATGAGTACCAATCCCTTTTCAACAATGTGTCCTAGTCTTTTATGCCAAAGACTAGTATCAGTGTTATTCATCACAACTTCAGTTTCTCCTTAGACAGTAGATCCAATCAAAGATGTATAATCCATTGATCTTCATGCCTTGTAGAATCAGCTTAACTCCCTTGGTCACTTGGATCATGTATTGTCTTGTGTTGAATTCATAACCTGCAGAGTTCAGCAAACCAAGTGAGATTAAGTTTCTTTTCAAAGCTAGAATATACCTGACATTAGGCAATCTTTTAATAGCTCCATCATGTAACTTTAGAGTGATGGTTCCCATTCCTTCTATGTTGTATGACTGATCATTTCCCAAGAGTACAGATCCACTCTTATCTTGTTTGAACTCAGAAAACCAGTCCCTCCTTGGACACATGTGGAAGCTACACCCAGAATCAAGTACCTACTCATCTGTCATAACTGTTGAAGAGATACAAAACATATATGCTCTCTCATAATTGCTCTCAGCCACAGCAGCCTCTGGCCCTTTTCCTTGTTGCTCATTTTTGTCTTTCTCAGGGCAATTCTTTTTCAAATGCCCAACCTTATGGCATGAGTAGCACTTTCTTGTTTCTAGATTTTGCTCACTAGATTTCCTTTTTGAGTATTGTTCTTAATGTTCTTCTTCTTTTCTTATCCCTTTCTGAAACTCTTGTTCTTAATGCTGAGTCATTCACCAAGAGATTGAGGCTTAAGATAAGCATTATTTTGCAGAACTTTTGTCTTAATGGCCATGAGTACTTCATCTGGAGTTAATGCAGAGAGTCGGCCATAGATCAAGGCATCCTTGAATCCATCAAGTGATTTTGGAAGAGAATCAGCAACATGAGGTGTTGGAAACATTTGAAGTAAGTTTGATGAGTCAAAACCTTAAGTAACTCTAACAAGCATAACCAATCTTAGGATAGGTTGCTGCAATAGAGTTACTGCAGAAGATTAAAAGAATAGAGAAAGTGTCAAATGAAGGATACTGAAGAGAATGGTGAAGAAGAATCGGGTAAACTAACAAGGATACTTATGACTACAGGAAGCTACTGGAAGAGACCTTGCCAAAGCAGAATGCAGCGAGACAGGAAGCTACCTGGGAGACCATGCCGAAAGAATACTGCAATGGCAGTATGCTACAGAAGCCTCAAGCCACCTGAAGGAGCAAGCCAGAGAAAGAAGCTCCAGAGTGAAGCAAGAGGAGGAAGCTGCAAAGTAGGCATGGGGAGAAAAGTCAAAGTTACCGGTAGACACAAAAAGTTACCGGTAGAGAGAAAAGAGAAGAGGAGCCAACCAGAAGAAGACACGTGAAAAGTGAAAAACTGGCGTGTGTCAGGAGTGCGGCGCATCAATGATGGAAATCTATCTACCTTCAACGGATAGATTTTACAACCTATAAAAGAGAAAGACTGAAGACTGAGAAGAAGAGAGAGTGCGTGAAGAAAAAGAGAGAAGATAGCGAGTACATCAGAATATACAAGCTCGCAGAGAGAAGCGTTAAAAGAATAGAGAAGAGCTCAACAAAGAGAAGGCTCAAAAGAGAGAAGCGCAGAAAGAGGGGGAAGTTTAGAGAAGAAAAGAGTGTTCAAGTAGAGCAGAAGAAAAGAAAAAAAGCTCGAACACTCAACACCCCAAAAGAACGCACGTTCAGTCAGTCAGTCCAGCACCAAGCTTCAGCAGATCAATCTGCAAACGAAGGCCAAGCTTACTGCACCCAGTTGAAGAAGAAGAAGACAAACTCCTTCTAAATGACTGTCTAGGGGTACTCAGTGTGAGGAGTAGGGTCCTGGTGAGTTTTCCACTTTCTAGGAGAGAAAGTGAGAACTCTGGGTGGGTAGATTAGGACCCTGTGTAGGTCAGTGTAGAAAGTAGGCAAGCATCTGTGTGAAGGTTTGCTACTTACATGTTAAGTGAGGGTTGTAATAGATAGGGCTATATAAATCAACAAGCTTAACAAAAGGTTCCCTCTTAAGAAGAGGAAGAGATGACGTATAAGGATTACTCCACCTTCGAACCTCTGTATATGCCTGCGTCTTTACATGCTTACTGCTTTATATGCATACTCTAAGTTAAGATGCACATCTCATATACTTGGCTCTACAATGAGAAATAGGCTTTCGCAAACCACTCTGATCAGTAACCTCCCAAAAGGTTACTGGTCCTAGAATAGAGCCAAGAAGAAGAAAATTTGAAAATACAGTAGGCTTATTCACCCCCCTCTAAGCCTACTACCAGTCTTTTTGGTACCAACATGAGGGTTTCGTCCTCATCCTTGACTTGCTCCTCTATATTTTCCAAATCATCAACTATCTTGATGAATTCATCCAATTTGTCAGCGATCTTCTTCTCATCAAGAATCTTGAAATTCCGTAATTTCCGCTTCAAGTATAAATGATTGGCCAATGATTTTGTGAAGTAGAGAGAATCTAACTTCTTCCAAATCTGGGTAGCAGTTGTTTCTTTACAGACTTCTCGAAGAGCTTTGTCTCCCAAACATAATATGATCGCACTTCTTGCCTTCTTGCAGATCTCAACTCTCTTTTTCACAGTAGTTGATGAAGATTCAAGGTCGAATTCCTCCAAAGCTTCCTCGAGGTTGTGATGTATCAGCAGTGCTTTCATTTGCACCTTTCAGAGATTGTAATCACTTTTTCCAGTGAATTTTACGACTTTCAATCCTATCGTCGACATTTTTGCCGTGGCCGGCTCTCATAGACGATGCCAAACTGTAAGCTTATAGCTCCTAACATAATCCCAGATCAGCACTATCATGCTTCAAGCTTAGAAAACCCGTAACAATGGCAGAGATTCAAGAAAGCATAAACGAATGACACAAGAGAGTTTACGTGGTTTGTAGTGTTACCACTACCTACATCCACGATCAAACTTGGCAGCTATATCACTCAATCAAACGTATTATACAGATTACACAAAGAAAACCCAATTAGGGTTCTTATGAAGATGATGAATAAACCCTAAAATTCTATGTCTGAATCCTTATGTTCAAACTGTGTGAAATTACAACTGAGTCTGCATATATATGCTAATCAAAACCCCCAAACTAATTGGAGAAAACCGTAAGTGAATCGCGTCGAATTAGATAACGCCGTGAAAATATATATTATTGGCGTTTCATTCTAATATTTTAAATTGATAGTTTTCAATTTTTCAAAACCTGAATAAGCCTGGATTGATAAAGTCCCTTTTTTTATGATCATTAGAGCCCATTCCTACAATTCAGCATGCACTTCGATTAAACACAGAACTGGAATCCAAAATTCCAAACAATAATAACAACAACTAATGTACTCAGAAACAAGAATATCTGATGATAAACATTAGAGCCCATTCCTACAATTCAGCATGAACTTCGATTGAACACAGAACTGAAATCATAATTTCCAAACAACAACAACAACTAATGATTTTCTAAGAAAAATGCATCATCCTCACAGACAAGAACAACTAATGATTTTCTAAGAAAAATGCATCATCCTCATAGACAAGAACCATATGGTTCTGATTTAACCCCACTGCAGCAGGGTTCTGATTTAACCCCACGGTAGCAGATAAAGTAACTGAGTACAACAGGAAAAGCTCTTCAGAGAGGAATCCTTCAAATTGGTCCTTAATGACATTGTAACGCTCTACCATCACATTCAACAATGCGTTTTGGAGCACTAATATATTTAGTGGTCTCACGTGTGGGT
This sequence comes from Scutellaria baicalensis, assembly GCA_005771605.1. Lineage (NCBI taxonomy): Eukaryota > Viridiplantae > Streptophyta > Magnoliopsida > Lamiales > Lamiaceae > Scutellaria > Scutellaria baicalensis. The sequence continues at coordinate 22,385,590 of CM016729.1, read as the reverse complement.
GAATTATTGTACAAGATCTCTAACATCAAACTTGCTACCATTATATTTTGTTTATGGGCGGGAAGTTCAGGTGCTACAACAGGTGCTACAGGGGCAGGGGCAGGTGCTGCATGTCGTGGTAAATGTGGTAAATTTGGGCCTTCTAGCTCAATCGCATATCCTGGAAAGGCTCAAAAGTTCCCGTTAAGGTATCGAACATGGCATTTCTAGCCCACATCAAGTGGGACTAAATTCGTAAATTCTATGAGATATGTTCTTTCTTCAACCGATCGTTCATTGTATGTTTGTTGGTTTGTGGAAGAGTGGTGTCAACGGGTGTCCTGATTATCATAAAACTACCTCTTTCTGTACTAAATCACTCTTTATATTTGAGCTCGGCCTCAAATAGGGTTGTTGCAAAATCAGTCATATTTTGGTTTTGATCGTCAGAGAAATTTCGAAAGCGGGCACCCGACACAAGTTTCTCATAGTACCTATAATCTGATCATCAAGGTAAATCCAATCGGAGATCGCCGCAGCGCCACCACAGCGATAGAGAGGTCGCCCTATCTATAGTTGACACCGTATACTTACAGTATAGGCTAGAAATAGGTCATCGATCAAGTTTTTGGCGCGTTGCCGGGGACTAGAGTTTTAAGATAGTTAATCTAGGGATTTATTTGCTTTTGAAAAAAAAAATCAGTTTTATTTTTCTTTTATTTTTGTCTCAAAAAGTGTTTGAAATTCTCTTGTTTTTGTTTTCAGGTAATGCATGAACACATGCCCCAAAAGGGCGACTTTGATTGAACTTGATACGGAGATTGAAACCAACGACAATGACTCTTCAATTAGCCGATTGATCGTTGAGGTTTCCAACGGGAGTTATTGAAGATGTATTGGTTAAAGTTGATAAGTCCATCTTTTCGGTGGAATTTGTTGTGCTTGATAAGGAAGAGAATTTTCATATGCCTTTAATTTTGGGAAGATCATTTTTGGCCACCAGACGAGCATTGATAGATGTGGAGAAAGGAGAGCTTAAATTGAGGGTTAATACAGAGCAAATCACTTTTTCCATCTATAATGCCGTGAAGATTCACGAAGAAAGAGAAGAGTGACATTCAATTGACATAATGGTGGAATGAGAACAAGAGAGTTCAAAGGAAAAATCAATTCATGATTCTTTGAAAAATTTCCTAAGTCACTCTATCTTTTCTATTTATTTAATATGTGACACTAAAGATGTTAACTCTCACAATGATGTTGATTGCTTGAATTATTTGCAGGAAATGTCAATGAAAAAAATCAAATTCAAGCTAGCCATCACTCAAAGCAACGAGAGAAGGAATCGAGTTTTCAACTTGATGTACTATAAGTTCTCTCTAAATTCATCTAGCTAAAGACGTAAAACTAAGTGCTTGTTAGGAGACAACACAATTTTTATTGCTTTCAATTCGGTTTTTCAAAATAGGTAGTAATCCTCATTTAAATTTTGTTTAGAATAGGTTTGATTTAAAAAAAAGGGACCGGGTCGAGTCTGAAGACCCGGGTCAGGTGGATGGTTCGAGTTTGACCAAGTATGGATGACGACACACCACCCGGCCTGGGTGGCACCTTTGACTCGGGCAAGTAACAGTGCAAGACACGTGACCCGGGGGCGGCAGGCGACCTGACCTGGGTTGCACCTTCAACTTGTACGAGAATGGGCTGGACACGTGACCCGGTCGGATTGCATGAGACCCAGCCCGGGTCGCACCTTCGAAATGGGGTGGATTAAGGCTAGACACATGACCCGGGCGGGTCACGGTGACTCGACCCAGGTCGAACCTTCGAATTGGGCATAGGAAGGACACGTGACTCGGCCGGGCTGCAGGAGATGTAACCCGAGTCAAACTTTCGGCATTTAGTGTTTTCGGGCTCAAACACGCAACCCGACCACGTGGCCCGTGACCCGACCCGGGTCGCCCATAAAGGTAAGTTTTGTGAATTTTTTTTACTCCTCTTCACTCATTTTCACCCCCAATTCACCTCTCAACTTGAAACCTAAAATTCTACTCCAAAATTATACCTCCACCTCTACAGTGAGCCGTTGTAAGTGCCCAAGATCAGCCACTTTCTTTCTTTTTTTCAAACTCGTTTCCAAGACTTGTTCTGAGAACAAGGTTGGGGGAGGAAGTGTGGCTTATCTTGGGATGTTCTACCCTTCTCTTTTTAATTTTTCTTTTTGTGTTATAGGTTAGTTTCATAGGAGAAGAGTTTTATTTTTTTTAAAAATCTTAGGATTAGTTCATGTGGTGAATTATGAATTGGTTGCTAATTTGATAACTGTGTGATGATGACACTTGAAAGAATCTTTTGTGCTGCATGTGATTCTGATCTGTGAGATTTGAGCATTTGACTGATACATTTAAAACAATCATATTCATTTGTTGTGTGAATGTCAAACAAGTGTGTTTCTCTCTAAAACTTGCTCTAGTATCTTCTTGAAATTGCATAAGTGTGTGTTGAACTTGAAAATGATTTTGAGTCATTTTAAAAAGATAATGAAATCTAAATAAAATCATACTATTGCATACTTTTCAACACAAAATGATATGAAATTAAACCCCAAAATGCATCAAATAACGAAGTTATCAACAATCCTATTGTATGTTTGTTGGAGGCTTGCAAGAGCAACTTAATAGCAATGTGATGTGTTCATGTACCGTATTCCTGACCGGCTTTCATAAGAAGCATTACAAAGAAATGCGTGCTTGGAAATAGATCATAATATTATATCAAGCAAGCGATGGGAACTTATACATCCAAGATACATTACACATGTCTTATACCATGGGAACTAAACTAAGCCATAAGTTTGCAAAAGGTCAGATGCCTGATTAGAGAGAATTGTTTGCAAAATGAAATATGTTTCATAACTAGTACAAATACCTAATTGAAGTCAATCAAGGTTTGCAATTTTATTTTGGATGTCCTGGACAAACATGTTCTTCGCATCAGGTAAGTGTTTCATACAACAGATCAGAGATTGTTGGATCAACCCTTCTGGACTTGGACTTCCCACACCTAGCAGGGTGTTCGAACTTGAAGTGGCCCACTTTGACATAAATGCACTCTGAACTTTCTTGTTATGGGTAGACGGAGGAATGAATGGAACAAGAATGTGTTGGGTTCGGTATTCCTAGTACTCAGGAAGTCTTGCATGGCCTCAGCAAAGCCACATGCACGCTCACCCGTTGTACGATCCTTCCCAAATATTTCAACCCAGTCATCGTAGAATGGGAAAAGCTTGTGGCGCATACCCTCACACTATTGTCTATCTGCATATGAAACCCCATTAGCAAGAAGTAAATTGGTACAATACTTTAGAAATATTAATCATGCCTACTCTGTACCTTTAAGTAGGACTCCCACACATCATCCGAAACGTCAATGGTGTGGTTCGCACTGAACCCGAAACCACTTTTAGACAACATCTGAGACACCTGGTTGTACATTCTTTTTCCAAATATGGATCTTACTTGCTATGTGTGGCTCCGCTCGCAAGTCGGTACTCAAAAATTGTGCGTGCATAGTCTGTTTCAACAAATGGAGGTACCCCGTGCGAAAACTGTTCTCGGATTTATACCCCATAGAACAAGCTCTTTAAGGTCGTTGATTAGTTCTTTTTCTTCGAAACATGACAAGACTCAACGGCTCGGTTGCCCAGCAGGTTTTTTTGATGTGTTCGTGCTAGTCATGATACAAAAATAAGTTGATACCTTTCTGGTACACATGCATGTTTGAAAATATTGATTGTACATAATAATTGCAGCAAAAGAAATGGGCTGAAGATTATTTTATCATGAAAATGCATTCAACGATTCAACTATAAATACATGGACTTACAAGACACGTAAGGACAACAATTTTTTTATTTGAAACAATAAAACCGATGAAAAATTGTTGTGAAACATCTCTAGATTTGATCTCATTACAACCTATGACATAACAGTTAAAGTTTCCTATCATTCCACATTTCTTTAGTGATTGTCTCCCGAAGTTGTCTCAACTCATCAGATTGGGCAACTTGATCAACGTAGGCAACATCTTGTGGTGGCTGGAAATCAGGGTTAGGCAACAGATCAGGGAAGTCCGTCTCTAATGGGTCTGTTGGGAAATATTTAAGAATGTTTTGATGAGATAAAACATTAGAAAAATAACCCTCACTCTATAAGCATAGCATATCTCGTAAGGTTACTGTAACAAGGTTACTGTAGGAAGATAAGTCAGGAAAAGTGTCAAAGGAAGGACACTGCAGAGAATGGTGAAAAGAATCTGGTTAACTAAAAGGGTACTGCTTATTGCAGGAAGCTACCTAGAAGAGACTGTATCAGAGCATATTGCAAAGCAGTAAGCTACCAGACAGAAAGCTACCTGCCAAAGCATACTGCAAAGCAGCAAGCTACAGAAGCCTCAAGCCACCTGACAGAGCAAGCCAAGGAAGGAAGCTTCAAAGCAAGCACGAGGAAGAAGCTGAAAGTTACCGGTAAGAAGAGGAATGGAGCCAAGCAGATGAAGACACGTGGAAAGAAAAAAGTTGATGTGTATCAGAAGGAGTGAGGTGCATTTAATGATAGAAACCTACCCACCTTCAATGGGCAGATTTCCTAATCTATAAATAGAAGAAGACTGGAGATTGAGAAGTAGAGAGAAGAAGAGAGCGAAGAGAGAAGAAGAGAGCGCTGAGAAAAGAAGAAAGGAGAATAGAAGAAGCGCAAGAGAGAGCGTAGAAAAGAGGTGGAAGAGCGTGTAGAAGAAAAGAGAGCATAATGGGGGAATAAAGAAGAAGATCAAAAGAAGAGTAGAAAACTCAAATACTCTAAACCCCAGAAACGCTAGAATACTCAGTCTCTCGGTCCTGCAGTAAGCTACAGCAGAGCAACCTACAAAATAAACCAAAGCTTGTTGCATCCAGTTGAAAAAAAGACAAACCTTTTAAGGACTGTCTAAGAGTGCTTAGTCAGGACTAGGGTCCGGATAAGCTGTTCGCTTTCCGTAGAAGAAAGTAAGGATCCTGAGTGGGTCGGGTAGGATCCCGTGTGGGTCAGTTAGGAGAGTAGACAAGCAGCTGTGAGCAGCCATGAGTAGGCTTGCTACTTACTTGTTAAGTCTGTGTTGTAATAGATAGGGCTATGTAAATCAACAAGATTAATAAATGTTTCCTATTGAGAAGAGGCAGAGAGGATGTAGAAGGATTACTCCACCTTTGAACCTCTGTATATCTATGCGTCTGTTTATGCTTACTTAATAAACTACATATTCTATGTTAGATGCATATCCTCAATACTTGTGTTTTCAATGAAAGAAAGTTTATTCGTCTTCCGTGAAAGAACTCTGATCAGTAACCTCCCGAATGGTTACTGATTCTGGAACGAAGCCTTCTGAAGAAAAGAAAAGTTTGAAAATACAGTAGGCTTATTCACCCCCCCTCTAAGCCTACTACCACTTGGGACTAACAGGGTCCATGGACATATTGGCACGAACAAAATTGTGCAGCAAACAACATGCAAGTATAATGTGGTTTTGGGTTTGAATTGGGTAGAAAAAGTGACTTCTCAAGATCCCACATCATGCTTTCAGGAGGGCAAAAGAGCATTCAATGACATTACGTGCTCGTGCATGAATGAGGTTGAAATATTCCTGGGGTGTTTGAAGGGGTTGTGACACGTTGTGTCATTCCAGTAAATGATATCTAACACCCCTGTAGGGTGTTAGAAAACCATTGTTTTTTGTATAACCTTCATCACACAAATAGTAATTACCTACATGAGTTTAGGTGAAATAGATTTCAAAACACGGCCATCTGCTATAGATCCCTCCCACCCGGATAAAATGTACACGTAATTCATGTCACAGTTGCAAACAACTAAGACGTTGACAGAGACAAATCCCTTTCTATTCTTGTACCGTGGTTTTTCATGCAGCGACACCCTACCTAGAATGTACATACCGTCTAACGCACCAAGACAATCCTACGTTCAATTAGTATGAAAAATACTAAAAAATATGACGTTCCATGGAACATTACAAAAGTGTTGTACTGAGTGAACTGAAATAAGGCATTTTATCATTAATTTCAATTAGTAAGCTGACTTGAAATTCTGTTTGTACCTTAAAATATCGTCAACGCTCATCTGGTTCATCAGCTTCAACTGCTTGAGATTGAACAAGAAGAATGGAATGTAGGTTGATTACACGATATCCTAGGACTGAATTGAAATGTGTGCTGATTGTGTGACTGCTTCTATGAAATTCATCCTTGACAATTCGATTTTTTTTGTGGTGTGCTGGGATGGACAGAAAAATTGCAACTTGCTTTTCAATTTTAAGGTATTTTGTTGGTTAAAGACCCCCAACGTACTCTAACAAGTAACAGAGACGTGTGAAATAGTCACGAGTCATACGAAGGTGGTTAATGCACGTCTCATCAGATGAAAGGGTGAGGGTACGGATGTGTTCTAGTTGACGGGTAACTTTCTCCTTAATGACGTATTTTCTATGTTTATGAGAGCTGCCAGCCCCAATGGTTGCGTCTCAACTTACATGCAAAGACCATTATGACCAGAAGGGACTTGAAAGAGAGTTGAAGTGGTTGGACATCACGACCAATAATCTCTACGTCTGAGCTATTGTCCATCTATCTGATCTAAGGGAAAAAATACGCAAGGGAAATTCCGACTGAAATATTCAGTGACATGAGAAGAAGTTGAATTATTATTAAAACTTAACATGTGATCTTACGCTAGTGAGGGATTGACAATGGCAGTGATTACATCCATACAAGTTGAATGTGGAATTTTAGTATAACTACACACACAATTGGAGGTCCATTACAAAAACGAATTTAGCAGGCTTGGATTGTCAATAGTGAGGATTCTCGACACGTTTGGAGTAATCTTAAATAGTGTTAAGAAACATATATATAACCGTGTATGTCTTAATGAGGGACTGATTGGAAAAACTACAGTTTTCTTCAAGGGTGAGACTACGCAGTTACAGAAATGGGTAATTTAAAGCATAGGGGACACTGATTAAGTTGGCGTACAATCCAGGGTTTTACTAGATGCGATGTATTTTTTGTGATCAAAAGTATATGCATTAAAATGGCCATCCAGAGAGGATCTCCTACGGCTACGGTCTAGCATAGACTTCAGATTAGCATGCTTAATTGCTGATGCAGGAACACATTTACCAAACAAATCACGAAGCAACAAGTATACATCGCACAAATATATCCTATAACTACAGTAGACAAGTCTTCAAATCCTAAAGAACTAATGTATATCTTCGCATAATGGGAATCTAAATTTGTATGAATCAATTGTAATTTGTAAGGGAGGTAAGGATTGAAAGGTGGCACCTGTTAGAGAGAGTATCCGAATTGCAAGCCTCGAGCAGGGAGCAGTGCTCATCTATGTGTGCTAATATCAGACCTATAATCCTCCAAATGAAGTGTTATTGAAAAAACAGAACATGAAAGAAATACCGAACACAGGGTTGGGGTGAATATCAATCCGAATCCACCCTAACCCTGTGTACCAAACGAGTCCTAAAAGTATATAGTGATATCTGAAGAGTTAATATGTAACACCACGCATTGGGGACACGAATTTAAAATTTGTATCTCAAAGGTATATAATTTTTTATCTTTAATAATTAATTGAAGTTCCAGAATTATAGACTTAATTCCAACCACACCATGGGAATTAATCATTAATTATACTATTACCTAAATATCATAATAATACCCAAAAAAATTAAAATATCATAAAACTAATTTTTTTAAACAATTAAATAATTAAAAGAAAATGTCCTACGTACTGCATGTGAATGTGCATGGGTATATCAGTCCTCTTCACGAGTCTCAATTCATGCCATAATCTATATAATTATTATGTTGCAAAAATGGGTCTAGTTGACGTCTAGGCCCTAGGAGTTTGGAAATTGTTCGAATAGCAATTTCCAACTTCTGCAATTATGATAATTATTAATAAAAGATTAAGTTTTGATGTGAGACCGTCTAATGAATATTCTTATTGTATGAGATAGGGTGGGTGAAGTTGGATATAATAAATTATATAATAGTCTTGTATGTATTAGGTGCGTACATAATGTTTTCATATTATATTATGTAACATATATACATAATACAAAATATTACCTAGTAAAAGTATTCAATGTTGTGTGAGAGAGGAGCGACTGCACAACCTAGGATCAACAAGTATTTGAGTAACCAATCCGACGAAATTCGGGTCTTATATCTTATAATATAAAATATTGTCTTATATATATAAAAGTTTTATATATACATATAAAAATACTATATATTTTCAATGTTGACCGAATCCAACCCATTTCATTTCATGAATTAAAATCTGTAATACGATTTTATCCAAAACTTTGCATAAATAAAATAACTCATACAATAATAAGGTACAAGACAAAAATACGAAGAACTCATAACTCAGTACTCATAACTATATAAGGTTGGATGTAAGTAATTAATTAATTAGAGAAACAATTCGATAGTTAGAAATTTCGTGTAAGCTTCAGAAAATACTAAACCAATAAGATATTGCCACGCACTCATGGAGTTATCAAATTACACAAGTTTAACTTATATGGTACTAAAGAAGATTCTATTTCTTACCTTATCCATATGGTTAATTACATAATACAAACTAAATAAATTTTATATAAGAGTGTTTCTTATGACTAATTTTATTCAAAATGATATCCATGCAGTTTACAAGTATACATAGATGGCAATATAAAACTAAATTATTCATGTCTTATATAGACATTTAATTTTCTTTTCCTAATTTCTCCTTTTGACCTCATTTTTTGGACTTTTAAAAAAACAGAAGTTGCTCGAACGAAAATTATTAGAGTTGATCTTCCATTCACCACCAAATTCAATAGTGATATATATATATATATATATTACTTTTTTTTTTTAATCAAATGACCTAAACAACGTCACTCTTCTTCTCCTTTTTTCTTATATATATATATATATATATATATATATATATCTACAACATCACATTCTCCATTATCTGCTTTTTTCTTCTCTAAATCTTCATCTGCGACATCTGCTTCTTTATCATCTGCTTCTTTCTTCTCTTCATATGCATTTTCATCTTGTTGCAACATCTCTTTTTCCATCTTGCACTCACTTGTTTTTCTCCATTCATATGTTTCTTAAGAAACATCTATGAAATCTACTTGTTGAAGTTCCAGATAATAAGAATTAAACATAATAATCATCTACAAAATATTGTGAAAAAATATGAATTATATAACTTAAAGGTAATGATCGTATAACATAAAGGTATCACTTGTAACACATAAATGTATTAAACCATTTACATAAAGGTATTACCTAATGTAATATATAAAGGTACAACTAATATCACATAAAGATATGAGTAAAGGGTTAAATTCAATTTTAGTCCATTTAAAAAGTTACTGTCCAATTTTCGTCCACCATGGAATCGGTTTTCAATTTTAGTCCAATTAAGCCAAAACTCGTCACTATTTGGTCCATTTTTGTCACTATTTCGTCCACCATGGAAGCGGTTTTCAATTTTCAATTTTAGTCCAATTAAGCCAAAAAATGGACCAAATAGTGACGATTTTTGGCTTAATTGGACTAAAATTGAAAACCGCTTTCATGGTGGACGAAAATTGAACATTGACTTTTTAAATGGACTAAAATCGAATTTTTCTCATAATACAAAGGTATGTTCCAAAAAATGCGCTGAAAATTTTCTAAAAATCTTCATTTTTTTTCTTCAAGTTATGAAATATAAAGATCATGGTATTTGTACATAAAGGTCATAACAATACAACATAAAGATCACACCAATACAACATAAGGGTCTCAACTTGAAGCAAAAAAACCTGAAAATCTTCATTTTTCTAAGTTACTAAACATAAAGTTTATCAAATTTATACATAAAGGTCACACTCATATAACGTAAAGGTAACAATTTGAAGTGAAAAAAAAAAAACTCAAATGGATACCCCTATTACACGGATCTAGATCCGTGCACGTGGTGCATATGAAAATTTGGAAATTATAAATGTATTACCTTTGCTTATATAATATACATATATACACACATTAGTATCATTAGATTCGTGTACGTGGTGCAGATGAGAATTTGGAAATTATAAATGTATTACCTTTGCTTATGTAATATACATATATACACACATTACTATCATCATTATTGATATTTAAGTAACTTTTTATCTTTTACATAAGTTTTACTTTTTATATTACCACGTTCTATCTAGTATTCTATTTTATGTCCCATTAAACAAATATAAATATAAATATGAGTCAACAAAAACTTTTATTTGAATAAATTTCACTAATGTATGTGTATTATATTTTTGTTTGACTAAAAAACCCTATAAATATTGAAGTTTAAGTTTTATTTAAATTATAAAATAGTATATATTAATATCATCAATAGTTCCCCTATTCTACCCACCCACCGATGACATGTTAGACGAGCATTACTATTAATCTCACTTCAAAATAATCAATGGATGTAATCATTATACGTCATCGATAAACATATCAAAAGTTGTCCATCAGAGAACATTTTATTTGATGTCAAATGCCATTGAGATTTTTATCTTCCATTATTTTTTGTAGCACTGTGATTGTAGTTTCTCTTCTTTTGTTCATTTATTCCTTAGCAGCTTTCTTTGAGCTTAAATAAGGTGGCTCTGCAAATGAAATCTTCTATCATGGATGGTGTTACGTTTTCTATTTTAAAATAATCACCACATATTTAGTGTATTTACTATTTAACTCATAATGTTTATTAAATTTTATGAAACGTGAGATATAACACCATAGAAGTTGATCCGATCCTGTGTTTTTAGATCCCGTGGTCTTAATATCTCTCGTTCTGTGCTTGATGTACCAGTTGGTAAACAATTCCTTGCAAATTAATAACATGTGTGCTAAATATGGTCCATTTTAGTATGATAACTATTTTGAATGCAATGTGTTAGGCTGGGTAATCGTTTGAACAATGGAATATATCATATGTTTCTCACGAGATTAAATCACATTTGGTTTCATAACTATTGCATTTTTTATAATTAATCCCACAACTATTTACTTTTTTAATTTAGTATAACATCCCAAAAATTTTATAACATAGATTATATGTATACATGTACATTAATTATGTATGGTTATTATTTAGTGTTAGCCCAAAGTAATGATATTTTTTTTCGGCCCAAATTCAATACCACTTAAGCCCAAGACTTTAGCCCTTTTTTTTTTAAGCACAAGTAGAATTATTTGCAAGCCCAATTTTTTTTCCCTTAGCTGAATTAAAAGTGAGTCTAACATAGATATAATCCGGCCCAAACAAAATTTATTCAAAGCCCAAAAACGAGCCCATATGCTTCAGCCCACAATTGTTGGAAAAAAATTCTTGTCATCACCTTCAATTACATTTGCTCAACACGTGTACTTTTTCCTTCCATCTGTCCCGAAAAGGGGATGATCCCTTCTTCCTCATTTCTTTGCAAATCTATCTCTCATTTTTCCATTTTTGATCTCCACTTCAAGTTCATCAAGCTTTGTAGGGAATTCATTGTGAAAAAGGGGTAAAATTCAATTCTTTTCTTCATGTTTTTGCTGCAAACTTTGTACCCAAATTTTTTGTATCTATATATATATGTCAAGCCATCTCCCTCTCTCTCTCTCTCTCTCTGCCCTCTCGCTATCTCTCATTCTCTACGGCTGGGGTTGGCGCCGCCATGGGCGGCGGCGCCGGGCGTGAATAGGCAGTGCAGCGCCGCCGGCGGCGGCGCTGCTATGTGTGTATTTGCTGTTGTGGTTGTGTGCGCGTATGAGTGTAGATTAGTGTTGTGTGCTATGAAGATGACGTTGGAGAAGGGTAGGCGCCGCCGCGACGGGCGGCGCCGTGAAGAGGGGTGCGTGAGGGGGTGGGCGGCGCCATGAGCGACGCCGCCGTGCTGTGCGAGAGTGAGGTGGGCGTGTGTGTTGATTGTGTGAGTTGCTGTTGGTTGACGGGGGGAGAACGAGGGAGGCGCCGCCGTGACGGGAGGCGCCGCCGCGACGGGCGGCGCTGTGTGTTGGGTTTGATTGGAGGGGACACCGGCGTTCATCGCCGGCAGCTGCAGGAACGACGGCTGTGGCAGGATTGAGGGGGGAGGTGTTTGAATCAGGTTGTGAGTGAGTTTGCGTGAGTAGCGCCGCCGTGTGCGGCGGCGGCGTGCGATAGAGAGGGTGAGGCCGCTGCTGCCGGCGGAGGGCAGCAGCGGCGACGGCCGTGCAGGGGGGAGGGAAGGTCGACGGGAATAGGGGATTTGGGTGCAGGGGCTGGAATTTGAGAATTTAACACTTTCCAGGGACCTTTTTGCAAAACTTTAATTTTGCATATTCATTAGTCTACCCTTTATCCTTTGCCTTATTGCAATTCAGTCCTTGCATGTATTAGGGATTCAATTTCAGCCCTAAGATTTAATTAAATTGCAGATTGACCCCCAGAATTTATAGAAATATCATATGAACCCCCAGATTTTACGGAAATGACAATTTAACCCCAGAACATGCTGAAATTATAAAACGAAACCTATACCTTGCTAGATATTATTTTATGACTCCAAACATATATATTTTATGTGCTTTATGTCCTGCGTCACTAGGAAAAGCTAGAATGACATCCAAAATGATACGAAAAACACGACGAACCACCGTTAGGCAAGGAAAACCCTAGTACGAGACTACGATCATATAAATCTTAGATTCTATTAAATTCTAAACCTAGGATCACGAATTCTTATTCCATTCGAGGATTTATTCTCCTAGTTATTCCGAACATATACAGTTAAATTAGACGCTAAGTCGAATTTCTGCGCTATGTAGGGTTTCCAGACGAAGGACAGGATTAAGGAAGGGGACGACAAACCGCAATCGAACTTTTGATAATCAAGGTGGGGGGTAAAATCCTATCAAATAAATATGCTTTTAATTGTGCAATTTACTATGTGAAATTGTTGCATTATACAACCTGTTGCACGAAATTGATTTCATGTTGATCGTTAATGTTTGATGATTGTTTATCTAGAAAAATATGTACTTTCAAAGAGTTTTGTTTTCCAAGAATACAAGTGCAATTGATTTCAAATGATGAAAAGTCGGGATAATACCCGTACAGAAAGGGTTTCTTTAGAAACCAATACAGGTCAAATGATTTATTTGTTATTTATACTTGTCATGAATTATATGAACCTACGTGTATGTGATTAACGTGTACTGTGTGTTATGTGAGAATCATTATGTGAAACACTTAACTGCGCATGTGCATCCTATGCCAAGTATAACGGGTATTCTACGGAAACCCCACATGAAGGGTGTAAAAACCTAATGGAGTCGGTTTGGGGCTCGATAGGCTTTTCTTCGGAAACATATCCAGAGGTTACATGGGACTACTCGGGAGTCCGCAATGTGTACTATGTATATGTATATAATAGAATTACGATAAAAAGTGTTCCCCTTTCACAGTACAGGTCAACCCACTGAGTGTATTTTTGGCACTCACCCCTTATATGTTTTTATTTTACAGAAAGCCATGAATGAAGGAGGGACGAGCTGAATTGCCTGATACTTTTACATGTATAATTATGTATATTTTCCTTGTCGGCATTTCTAAAACCCTATTTTGGTACTCTGTATTAAGAATCCTTTTACGTTTGAACTAAACATACTTCTTCGCTGTACATGTTAATCTCTTCTAAGTACGAGGATCATCATTTTCAGAATTTCGTTTACTATCTGCTTTCTGATGATCTATTCTTTTGGTTGGACGCCCTGTTTATAAGTTGTGCTTCCGCTATATAAGTCATATTTCCATATTCAAAAATGGGACGTGACATTTAGTCTCACAACTTGTATAATTGCTTGATTTTGATCTCAATGTCGCTGGAATTTTCAAATTTGGCCGAAAAATTGTAATGTGACATCCTATTTGGGAGTTTCCATCGAGAGATAATGACACATTTAATAAAGATATGACATTTATTTTCCGTTTTTGGAATTTGTTTTAATATTTGGACCTATACTAATATTACACCTCATCATGCCACATCATTATTTCTCAACAGAAACCCCTGAATTGGATGTCACGTGACAATTTTCAGGCCAAATTTGAAAGTTACGATGATATTGAGATCAAAATCGAGCAATTACTTAAATTACGAGACTAAATTAAAAAATTAAATAGTTGTGAGATTAATTGTGAAAAAAAGGAAAAATTAGGGAACAAATGTGATTAATTCTCTGTTTCTCACTTATTCCCAGTACCAATACTAAGGTATTCTTGAGCTTAAAGTATTTATTTCACAACTTGATGTACATGTTTGGAAACTCACCAACAATAAAGCCTTTTCTTTTCAATTTGCATGAAATTCATTTATATCCAGATAGGCTAAATTTAGAAGTCTATGATGTGGGCCGATAATAATTAAGCCATTTTAAGGCTTAATTAATTTCCATATTAAATTGTGCTAGAAAGGATCTATCTATGGATCGGATTTTGTATAGATTTTCTTATCTTATAATGATTGCATGTGTTTAGAGCCGTCAAAACGAGTTACGTATGTTGAGCTAGTCCACCCCACCATACCTAAACAGACAAGACAAATGTACACAAATGGAGAAGTGGATCACACTACACAAACTCACTCATCCAATAAACAACATTATACCATATCCTACATGTCTGCAGAAGAAAGACCATAAATCAACACAAACATCAAAAGTTTCAATGTGGATTCAAAAAACAACGACACCTATCAGAATGGACCACATGAAGATTGGGATATAAATTGAGTTCATTTCATGGGGCTTGTAACACTACAAAATTAGTATCATATAATATGAAAACAACACAAAAATAGACCTGAGGAACTTACCATATCGGGTGGTGGAAAGTGCAACACTTTTCTGTCCTATCTTTTCACCATCTTCAAGCAAGAGTTTGACTTCTTTTTTCAAGTTAAGTTGGAACAAACTAGGGTTTTGATTTGGGAATTTTGCTTCGAATTTAGGTTGATTTTGCTAGGAAATTTCTAGATTGCTTTTTTCTTCTTTCTACTAATTTGATTTTTGTAATATCCCCAAATTTTAAGATATAAAGTTTAATTAAAATATAATTATGATAAGAGAGCTTTATAAATTAATTTAAGTCTTATGATAAAATATTTCCATATGTAGATATAAGCCTATTAAATTGTTTCAAGCTAAACCTAATCAAACTCAAATCATACGATCCTTGAGAAACAAAAATTCTAAATTAATTCACTGGACTCTTCCAAAACCCTATGATATTACATCTAAATGCAAACCATGATTTTCCAATAACCAAATTCCATGAAATCATCATCTTTTCATATCCCGTTTCTGCTACAACTAAGAGACAATATAATCTTCAAAACATAATATTGGTGTTCATGTTCATTCTTTCAAAATTCAAATTCGTATTATACATCTCTGAATTCCATAAAATTTCAGTATGTTGTTTCTTGCTATATTTTCAAGACTATGTTAAAATTTCAAGTCAATCGAAGTGTTAGATTATTTTATATGATTTTTATTTTATATATATTCCTTTAGCCCAATATTTACATGTTCAACGTTTTTGATTAAAAATATTTCAAAATAATATTTATAGATCTCAAAATTTCATAAAATTTTAATATGTTATATGTTTTAGATTCTGTAAAAATTTCATGTTAAACCGAGTTTTACACGATTTAATATTATTTTTTTATTCCTTCTTCACAGAATTTGAGATGTTTACTGTGGCCGATTCAAAAATTCAAATAATTATTTATATAATTCCGAATTTTATGAAATTTCATCAGATCATGTAATATATAGGTTTTCATCTACAATAAAAATTCAAAGTGTATTTCAGTGAAAACATTATTTTATATCCTTCTCTTTAAAACTAACGATTTACATTGATTCTAATTTAAGAATTTAATTCCTATAGCTAATGGTCTTCAAATAATCTGATTTTTGGAAATAATGTTGTATATTTACAAGTCTTATATATTCTAGAGATGTTTTAAAATAAAAATATTTATATTTCTCAAGATATTAATTTTCTCCTACAACTATGCAGAATTGACTATTTATGCAATTTGAGTTTCAAAAAGTAGAAACCTATAGTTATGCTACTTGTGTAACGCCTCGTTTCTTTTCAAAGGTATATTTCGTTTAGGCGTTACTTGCGTTGGAAATTCACCCTTTAAAGAATGATAAAAAAAAGATAAATTTAGGAAATAATTATGAAATACCAATTTCGAAAAATGCAACCGAAGCAATTTACTTGAAATTCCATTTTCTTCTAACTCGTGTTTGAGTACATTGAAAGGTGGAATTTATGTACATTTTTATGGATAAGCTTTTCTAAAATTAATTAATTGAATCAGACTCTATAAATAAAACCCTCTTGAACCTTAATAATATTGGTTGCTCGCATTCACCGCTAGCATACCATTCGCTACATTTAATCTGTAAATCTTTAAAACACATAGGGGCGTGTGCCAGAAAGAAATTCATTGGAAGTGAGCATACAAACACATCTTAAGACTCGAACATTCAATATAAGATAGGAAAATTTTCATTGCACGTCCACTTAAAACATTACTGTCCATTTTACGTCCATTTATTTTTAGGGTCTCACATTTAGTCCAATTAAAATCAAAATCGACCAAATTTGCTCCTTTGGCCCCCGGAGATCGATTTTCCGGCTGAGTTCAGCTGACGTGGCTTATCGGAGCACACAAGACAGCTGATGTGCTTATCGGAGCACACGTGACAGCTGACGTGGCTTATTAGAGCACACGTGACAACTGATGTGGCTTATCGGAAATTCAAAATTGGGGGCGATTGAGATGCAATCGTCCCCAATTGACCAAAATTGGTCGATTTTGGTTTTAATTGGACTAAATGTGAAACCCTAAAAATAAATGGACGTAAAATGGACAGTAGTATTTTAAGTTGATGTAAAATGAAATTTCCCTACATAAGATAAGCATGTAGCCTCTGCTAGTGTTTTTAAGATCAGTGTGTGTGTGTATACACACATGTCCGTCAATATATGTCCGTCAATATAAGTCCGTCAATCTAGAGTTTTAACCTCATTGGGAGCACACCTCTTCATAGCATTCATATTCATAATCATTTTACACATAATTCACATTTAAACATTTATATCGTTCAATCCTTCACAGTTCACTGTTCAAAATACGGTAATCACCTTTCAACGATCACAATTAAACTTTCACCATTCAACATAAATCATCAATAGTTTATAAACACCGCAATAACATTCGTACCGTCATAATATCAATAATTTCAATTCACATATTAGAAAAATTCATACATAATCAAGTATACAACTTATAAAGTAAATAAAGATTTACCCCACCTTCAGAAGCAATGCTTATAATCCTTTGCTTTATTTTCCTCTAGTCATGTCCTTCGTTTGTAATTTCCTTTAAGGTATGAGCTCGTCTTAATATCTAGTTCACTTGTTCATAAAGAAATAAATCTTAAATTAATCTCTTGGATTAACGATCGACATTTCAAAGAGTATGGTTTAAACGGAAATTAGGGTTATATATTAGTATAATGTCAAGTAAGGGTTAAATTGTCATTTTATCATAATTGTGGTTCAAACTTAAAGGTTCCCGAGTGTTATAGAGGTTCAAATGGAAGACTCAAAAGATTTAGGGTCCAATGTACAATTTCTGAAAGTTCCTTGTATGCCGTAAGGGCAAAATTGTAACATTATATTTTATTTTGGAGTTCTTTTGTTATATTCTGTTTAAATGAGGGACTGAAATTGAAATCCTCACACACATCACTCCTCCACCACAACCACACTACCGCCACAACACACAGCTCCACACCAACGGCCATCCGTGATAGAAGTGGTCTTCATCCACATGGGTTTTAGTTGGTCTTTATAAATTTGGGCTTTTGGCATATAAAAATATATAATATCTATTGGGCCAACTTTCCTAATTAAAATTGAATCAAATAAATTAACACCGGGTATAATTCACTTACGGTAAAATTAATTGATATCTTACATTAGTAATGATTTATTTTATCTCCTCTATCAATTTAAAATATTCTTAATTAATAATTAACTTTACGGTATTATAGTATTGTATTGAAATATTTTATATGTTAATCTATTGTCAGATTGATTTTCCGACTTCAATCTAAATTACGAAAAGACGAATCGAAACTTAATTTCAAGACTTAACTTATTAAAATTCTCATGAACTCTACTTAGAGCTTAATATTATTTGGGGGTGTTATAACTTTGAATTTCGTGAAATTTATATATCTTACCTATTTCATAGCTTATAACATACATTCATATTTAAGCATCATTTGGTCTTATATTTTTTTAGAAATAAATATTTCAAGTAAAGTTGTGGTGTTAATTAGGCCTTATATTTTTTGAGAAATAAATATTTCAAGTAAAGTTGTGATGGTGAATTAAAATTTCTAGGTAGAGGTTTTCTAAAATTTGTCTCATTTGAAATTGATGTTCTGATTATACACAAAGTCCAATAAACTCTTACATTTTCTTCATGAGTTGTAAAACAAACTTTTTAGTGTCAATTCATATCAAAATTATTCTATTTCTAAGAGTATGGTGTTCGATTTCAAACTCAATTTATGTTTCATTTCGCTCATCCAATTCTTTTAATATATTAGAGTTATATTAGGAAATAATATTAATTCATTAATTTACTTAATTCATATACCACAAATACTCATATGCAACCGTCTCATATGCGATGGCACTCGCGTACGGTCGACCGTGTCCCAGGACACGACCATGCACGACTGTAGTGTATAAGTATGTCTTTTTCAATAATAAGTATGTGATTTTGCACTATAAGTATGTGATTTTTTTTTCTCGCCCACGACCCTGTTCTAGGACAGATCGTGCCTCGCATGAAAGCTAGGGCAATCTGTGGCGCACGGTCAGGTCTCAGGACACGGTCGAGATAAGTATGTGATTTTTGTCTATAAGTATGTCTTTCAGTGCTATAAGTATGTGTTTCAGTGCACGGTCGACCGTGTCCTGGGACAAAACCGTGTCCCAGCGCACGACCGTGTGCGAGTGCTGTCGCATGTGAGACGGTCTCACAGGAGTCCAACTCTTCATATACAATGAGGACTACAAGACAAATGTTGTAATGGAAATAGGAGATGAAGAGAAGAGAATTCTGATACAAGACTCGCATCCATGCATCAAAGCATACAAGGTTTCAAGTTTTAAAGTAGGGATATTTCTTTTACGTGTTTGTCTTTATTAAATGTTTTAAGTGAGACGATTGAGTGTTTGAGGAAAATTATTTTTGAAAATACTTGTTGTGATCTATGATCTATGCATGAGGATTAGTCAGGGAAGCGAGAGGTCCAAGGATAAAGTAGGTCCTCGAGTTGATTGGTCAATCCCAAGACGAAAAAAATTTGTTTATGCATGTTGTGATATTTGTCTTACTTTTACATGTTGTGTTTAGTTTTGACAAGCATTATCCCACTGAACTCGTGTTTTTCTCATCCCACATTATCTAACATTTCAGAATGCATGATCTGGAGTGGGGTGGATGTGCAGTGGCTGATGTCAAGAAATTTATTGAATTTGGTTCTTGACCGCGTTGTCGTGACGCGATAAAATTAAATAAAAATCCTTCCTAACCTAACTAACTAGTAGATAGGGTAAGTCGGAGTCGATCCCACGGAGAGTGACAATTCAATTATGTCTACTTATGTCTAAATTCAAAAGGAACACAAAATATGGGGGTTATCAGATTGATTAATAATTAAACTAAAAATTACTAAAGATCTAGAAAACAGATTAAACAGAAACCAAGTGATAAAAAGCATTCCAGTTAACAGTTCAGTTATCCTCCAATATTAATTACGCCTTAATCAATGTTACTCTCTCTCAGATTATCATGGAATTATCAACCCTAATCTAACAACAAGCTCTGTTAAATCGAACCGTCTCTTATGATTAGTTAAATTAGGATAAGATCACTAATTAACCCTATTTAATTGAACAACCTAGAATAAGCTCTCTAGATTTAACTCATTAAACGCATTAATTACCAAGACGATAGGGTGAACTAGACTCCAAATACACAAGCTCGATTTGATAATCTAGGATTGTGTTACCTTAGAGATGCACGACCTCTAGTTTACTACCAATGAAAATTAAACCACAACAATTAGGATTCATGATTTAAGATTCTAGCAATCAATTATCAAACACTTAACCTAGGTCGCGAATCTAAATCAAGCATCAATAATTGAAATCATTCATCACAGATAACACAATCAATTCCAATCAAAACATCGAGAGGGAAAAATGGGATTAATTAAAACATAAAAAGATAATTGGGTTCAAACATCTCTGCTAACCGGAATTGAAGAATTTAGCCAATCGTTATCTCGATTGGATCCACAAAAGTTGTTGATTGATCCATAAAAGAAAAGAATAGAACAAAGTAAAGGAAGTGTTTGTCAAGAAAACTCTCTCTCTTCCCAATCCTCCAAATTGCCGTCCTTCCTCTCCAAAATTGATTTCTCTCTTAAGTTGGACAAAAAAACCTCTTTTATAAAATGATATGGGCCTCTTAATCCTTAAGCCCATGATTTGAATTTCTTGTTCATTTGACTACTTGGGCTTCGTACTTGGGCTTCGTACTTGGGCTCATCTTAACTCAATCTTGTCCCAATCAATTTTACCACTCCAAAATACTTCAAAAATCCTACAATAATCGAGAAAATAAAATATGAAGTACCTCGAGTTCAAAAGCGCATATATGTACGAAAATAATGCATCCAATCAAATAAAAGATGATAAGAATCCAATTAAGTCAACAATTAAATGCATGTATTTTCTACCTATCAAATCCCCCCACACTTAAACCATTGCTCGTCCTCGAGCAACAAAAGAACTAAAGCACAACGGGGATAAAACAACAGAATGAGTATTGCTTGCTCAGATCTTTACTACACTCATAGGAATTCGAATTTATGTCAAACAAAGCATATGCAAACAAAAACATGTTGGACTAAATGCAACTATCTCAAGAAATCACAAATTTAGGTAGGACATCGGAAATCAAATTTTTCATAGACAATTCATCAATCCACTCCACCACCCACATCAATCAACACACTCCAACTCCTTTTACGATTTCTTTCATCTAAATCAAAATTCGTTAAGACTTCACATATAATGAATCACCCCTTCTACTCCAAATTTTTTTTTTACTTTTCGTTTTCACTTTTTTTCATAGACGATGATGACTTCCCGTCTTTTTTTTTTTTTGGATGGGGTTGGCAGCTCCACACCCCTTTTATGTTAGTCCGTTTATTGCGATTTTTTTTTTCGCATTTTAACTTTCAAACGTGGACCCCTAAGAGTAGGTAGCTGATTCCACACCTCCATCATCTTTTCCAATCTCAATTTTTTTCAACTCATCACCTTTTCTCCATACCCATAATTATTTTCCAACCAAGGGGTTCATCAAAAGTGATCAAACTTTCACAAATTTCAATTTAGACTACATCCATCAAGGAATTAAAAGCATATCTCAAGACACAAGTAAGCAAAGCAAATCAACTCACAATCATAGATTAATTCTCAAACCAATGTTATCCTTCCTAAAAGTAATTTCTTGAGACGACATTTAGCAATTTTAACCAACAGAAAGCAATGTTCAACAACACCTCGTCCAACACAAACAAATTCCCAAAAATAAAATTAATAACACTCGAATCATCATTGCAAGCTCACTTACTCAAAACTTTTCTTCTTTTTTTTTTTACAAATTTTTTTTTAGAGGCGACCCGCGACCTGGCTGGGCTGCACAGCACCCGACCCGGGTCGCAGCTACGGCTTGGGTGCTATTGGGACAAGACACGCGACCCGGCCGGGCTGCATAGCACTCAGCCCGGGTTGCACCTTCGACCTTCGGCACACTTTGCTCTAACTCGCGACCCGGCCGGGCTGCACAACACCCGACCCGGGTCGCTCCTATCTTTTTTTTTTTTAACATATGCAAATGCAAACGAAAATTAAATGTGCTAAAGCGATTAAACGTGCAATATAAATAAAAGAAAACAACCTACGTGCAACTATATGACTCTAAATGCAACTACATGCAAGATATGCAATCTATTCCACACTTTCTCAATTATGCAACATTCTCTAATCCCCCAACACTTAAATCTTGTTTGTCCTCAAGCAACTCATCATCAAAACACAACAAAAGATATAGATAAGACAAGACTCATATATGTAGGAATTAAAGCAAAAATAAAAGTGTGGAACAGAATTCACCAAATCACCAAGGAGGCTTTGGAATTGGCTTCAGAGTAGGAGCATCTAACATAGTCATCTTCAACCTTCTATTGAGCTTTCTCCAATTTCTTGCTTTGAGTCTTGAGAGTTTGTTGAAATATCTCACGTTTTTTTGTCAACACCACTTTCGAATTGTCCCTATAATTCATCTCGAAAACATTCTCGACAACAGGGTTAATCAAACTCAAAGCAAAAACAGAATTCTCATCATCAGGATATTTCATGGCATCAAAAATATTGAATTTAATAATTTGCCCATCAAATTCCATCGTGAGGGTTCCCTCACGAACATCTATTTTTGTTTGAGAGGTGTTCAAGAACGGTCTCCCTAACAAAATAGGTGGTGAAATTGAAGGGTCACCATTCATATCCAAAACATAAAAGTCAGCAGGAAATATCAGATCATTGACTTCAACTAGAACATCTTCAATGACCCCATCAGGATATACGGTGCTACGATCGACTAATTGAATAACAACTTGTGTATCTTTCAATGGCCATAAATCTAAGGATGCATAAATGGATCGTGGCATGACATTTATCGATGCTCCTAGATCTAGCATAGCACGCTCAATTCTAGTATTTCCTATGCGACATGGGATGACGAACATACCTGGATCTTTTCGTTTTTTAGGAAGCTTTTTCTGAAAAATTGCAGATACATTCTCTCCCATCACGACCTTCTCGTCTCCCTTGAGCTTTCGCTTGTTTGTGCACAAATCCTTGAGGAACTTCGCATATCTTGGAACTTGCTTAATTGCATCGATCAATGGTATATTGATCTCGACTTTGTGAAACACGTCAAAGAACTACTTTTCCTTATCCTTCTTCGCTGCCCGAGCCAACCTGGAAGGAAAAGGAACCAAGTGAATAGGAAATTTTTCGGAAAATTCATTTTTTACCTTTGCAGACTTCGGAGTTTTGACACTGGATGACTGCTTCAACACTGGAGGCCCAGTGTCAGACTGCTCGGCAGCTTCTTCTTCATCATCGATTTTCTGAGTTCCAGCAGGCATTTTCGGACTTTCCAGCTCTTTCCCACTCAGTAGGGTCATGGCACTGACATTCCTTGGATTTATTTCTGGTTGAGATGGCAATTTCCCTCCGCTTTGGGCCTCAAGACGACTCACGGCCGTCGCCAATTGACTCATTTGCATCTCAAGATTCTTGATGCTTGATTGGGTGTCCTTTGAAATTGCATGGTGTTTGAAGTCAGCGTCTTCATCATCTCCTCCGAGGATGAACTTGAATTTTGCCCGGATGATTGCCCTTGATAATTGGGATTTCCTCCTTGATGATTCGGGTTCCTCAAGAGTTGTAGAGGCCTATTATTCTCTCCATTAAAGACATCTTGTTGATTTCCCCATCTAAAATTTGGATGATCTCTCCAACCCGGATTGTAAGTGTTCGAGAAGGGGTCGTATTTCCTCCCTTGATAATTTTCACTTCCCACAGCATTGGCATGAGCCTCTATTTCATCAAGCAAGATTCGGCATGCGTCTGTGGTATGCTCGGTGGTGTTGCAAATACGACACGGCTTCACACGAGGAGCACCTGTAGCAACTTGACGTACAAGGGCAGTTAATTCAGAAATTTTATCCTCAACAGTAGATTCATTTACCTCTTTCACGCTCCAATCCGAATAATCTCGGCTGCCATATTGATGTGAACTTTTGGCCATGTTCAAGATGAGAAGTCTTGCTGCTGAGGGTGTCTTGTCCATCAACGTTCCCCCACTGGCTGCATCGATTGCATTCCGGTCCATTGGAGATAGACCCTCATAGAAATATTGAATCAACAATTGCTCAGAGAGTTGATGATGTGGACAACTAGCTTCCAACTTTGTGAAACGATCCCAATAATCATACAAAGTTTCTCCCTTCCGTTGTCGGGCTCCACATATCTCTCTTCGAATATAAGCAGCTCGAGATGCAGGAAAATACCTCTCCAAGAATTGACGTTGCATCTCATCCCATGTGTTGATGGACCCCGATGGAAGATAGTGGAGCCAATCTTTTGCACCATCCTTCAATGTGAATGGAAATGCACGAAGTTTGATTTGCTCCTCAGTCACCCCTGATGGTTTCATGCTCGAACAGGTAGTGTGAAATTCCTTCAAGTGTTTGTGGGGATCCTCACCTGTAAGAACAAAGAAAGATGGAAGATAGTGAATCAAACCGGATCTTAATTCAAAATTAACAGTATCAGGAAGTTCAGGAAAAGTGATGCAAAGAGGTTGTTGAGTAAGGCTCGGGTTTGCTAGCTCCCTCAAAGTTCGCTCTTCAGCCATTGCTCCCTCTTCTTCTTCAGAATCACCGATATCAGATTCAGGAGGTGGTAGTGTAAACTCCAAAGCTCATTTAGCTTGTTGCCTTAGAACTCGATCTCTCCGGGTTATTTCAGGGTAAAATTCCAGATCTTTGTTACCCTGAGAACGAGTGCGCATCCACAACCTAAAATCACAAAATTCGAGTGTGAAGATTCAAATTTTCAGCAAGGAAAAATCAGACTAATTCGATGAAACAGTCTGCAGAATTCGACACTGGAAAAGATGGATCACACTGGGCTCCCAGTGCGAAAAACAAAGTAAAACAGAGCAGACTTGGAAACAGTGAAATTCGACCAAAATTCAGAAAATTCAGAAAATTGAACAATTTTTTTTTAAATAAAAACAGGAAAAGACAAAAGATGACACAATCAAATTTAAATCACTCCCCGGCAACGACGCCAAAATTTGACCGCGTTGTCGTGACGCGATAAAATTAAATAAAAATCCTTCTTAACCTAACTAACTAGTAGATAGGGTAAGTCGGAGTCGATCCCACGGAGAGTGACAATTCAATTATGTCTACTTATGTCTAAATTCAAAGGAACACAAAATATGGGGGTTATCAGATTGATTAATAATTAAACTAAAAATTACTAAAGATCTAGAAAACAGATTAAACAGAAACCAAGTGATAAAAAGCATTCCAGTTAACAGTTCAGTTATCCCCCAATATTAATTACGCCTTAATCAATGTTACTCTCTCTCTCTCAGATTATCATGGAATTATCACCCCTAATCTAACAACAAGCTCTGTTAAATCGAATCGTCTCTTATGATTAGTTAAATTAGGATAAGATCACTAATTAACCCTATTTAATTGAACAATCTAGAATAAGCTCTCTAGATTTAATTCATTAAACGCATTAATTACCAAGACGATAGGGTGAACTAGACTCCAAATACACAAGCTCGATTTGATAATCTAGGATTGTGTTACCTTAGAGATGCACGACTTCTAGTTTACTACCAATGAAAATTAAACCACAACAATTAGGATTCATGATTTAAGATTCTAGCAATCAATTATCAAACACTTAACCTAGGTCGCGAATCTAAATCAAACATCAATAATTGAAATCATTCATCACAGATAACACAATCAATTCCAATCAAAACATCAAGAGGGAAAAATGGGATTAATTAAAACATAAAAAGATAATTGGGTTCAAACATCTCTGCTAACCGGAATTGAAGAATTTAGCCAATCGTCATCTCGATTGGATCCACAAAAGTTGTTGATTGATCCATAAAAGAAAAGAATAGAACAAAGTAAAGGAAGTGTTTGTCAAGAAAACTCTCTCTCTTCCCAATCCTCCAAATTGCCGTCCTTCCTCTCCAAAATTGATTTCTCTCTTAAGTTGGACAAAAAAACCTCTTTTATAAAATGATATGGGCCTCTTAATCCTTAAGCCCATGATTTGAATTTCTTGTTCATTTGACTACTTGGGCTTTGTACTTGGGCTTCGTACTTGGGCTCATCTTAACTCAATCTTGTCCCAATCAATTTTACCACTCCAAAATACTTCAAAAATCCTACAATAATCGAGAAAATAAAATATGAAGTACCTCGAGTTCAAAAGCGCATATAGGTATGAAAATAATGCATACAATCAAATAAAAGATGATAAGAATCCAATTAAGTCAACAATTAAATGCATGTATTTTCTACCTATCAGTTCTCTTCAGATTTAATTCATGAAATACATTTTTCTCATGTTTCTTTTCCAATAATGCATGAATTCGATGTACTTCCTTTTGACAAAATTAGACTAATAGGTTTCTCATAATTGGGTGTTCCGCTGCATATTTTCATAAAACTAACAAATATTCAATATATGATTTTTTACTGCACACTCATGAAATTCAATTTAATCAAGATTTGGTTTAGATTTTAAATGAGTGATTTATTCAATTTTTCCGTTGCTTTCATGAAAATCTTTAGAGTAATTCTCTTGTACATCGATTGCATAAATTTTAGATCCATGCAACCGGGTCAGATCCGGGCTACCAGACCCGCTTTAACTTTTTTTTCTTTTTTTTTTTCACGCTACTTTTCAAAATTTTAGTCATGACCTTTAGTTGATGTTAAGAATATTTTTACGTTACGTTAAACATACCTTTAGGTTATGTTAAGAATACATTTATACCCAAATTTCATACTTTTACGTTATATTAGACATACATTTAGGTTATGTTAGAGATCTCTTTATGTTATGTTAGAGATATCTTATCCTTAACATAGTTGTGTCACACATTTTGTACACAAAGGTATCTCTAACATAACATAAAGGTATCCCTAACATAACCTAAATATATCCTTAAAATAACGTAAAAGTATGTGACCTGGAGCGAATTCTAAGGGTATCAAATCAGGATTTCAAAAGTATTGTTAACATCACATAAAAGTATTCTAACATCACCTAAAGGTATCCTTAACATAACGTAAAGATATGTAACCTGAAATCAGAATTTCAGAGGTATTGTTAACATCACCTAAAGGTATCCAACATAACGTGGTATGTAACCTGGAATCAAGATTTCAAAGGTATTGTTAACATCATCTAAAGGTAACCTTAATATCATCTAAAGGTATCTTTAACGAGCGAATTAAAGTGGATTTGAGCGCATCCACCCAGGCATGTGGGAGCGCGTGAGGGCACATGAATGCCCATGAGGTATCCCTAGAGGTATTTATTCAATTTTTCCTCTGCTTTCATGATTTTTTTTAAACTATTATAAAGTCTCATAAATTTACCACATATTTAATATATGATTTCAGAAAATCTTTAAACTATTGTAAATTTTCATAAAATATTATAAATTTTCATAAAATTATCAAATATTTAATATATGATTTTCTGCTGCACACTCATGGAATTCTATTTAATCAAGATTTGATTTATATTTAATCAAGATTTGAATTAGATTTTTAAGGAAAAATTTATTCAAATTTTCCGCTGCTTTCAAGAAAATCTTTAAACTATGGTCAATTTCAATAAAATTGTCAAATATTTAATATATGATTCTATGGTAAATTTTCATAAAATATTGTAAATTTATAAAATTGTAAAATATTTAATATATGATTCTCTACTGCACACTCATGGAATTCTATTTAATCAAGATTTGATTTAGATTTTGAAGGAAAAATTTATTCAAATTTTCCACTACTTTCTTGAAAATCTTTAAATTATTGTTATTTTACACATTCCAAAAGTTTAAAAAAAGAGTTATACCCCAAAAATACCACATTTCATATAACACTAAAACAAAAATACCACTCAATATAACATATTAACTATTCTACCACAAAATATAACAACATATACTTTTCTATCACAAAATTTTGAACAAAGGCTAAAATAATCTTATGACACACTTTTTGCAATTAAGGCTAATCATTGGAAAATGATATGTCTGAACTTATTTTGCTACTTCCAAACTGTACATATTTTTCCAAAAATTTTCAATATATCACGTCCATATGATTTTAAGATCCCGACACAAAATGGTATTAAAGTTTAGGTTTATTAAGAACTTAAATTTATATTTATTATATATCTGTAATTAACAAATTGGTGAGGAGAATTATTCGAGAAAAGAATGGATTTGGACGAATGTCCAAGATGTATACATTACAGGAGATATCGTCAAATTTTGACGATGTATGGACAAGAACATCAAGCCAAGGTAACATATTGGAATAACCAATATGTTGAAAAGGAGCACGCAGGAGCTGATAGGGAAACCTTGAGGCAATGCGAACAACAAACAACATACTATCTGGGTTTCCTTGCGGTAAACCAGATGTTATATGTTGATCTAATGAATCATCAGGAAGCCACCCATCAAAACCATGATGCCTGATGGAGTGCCCGAGCTGAAGGAAATACTTCCAAATACCTCTAAGATTTCCGAAGATCTTAGAGAAATCCAGAAGACGGTACAGAGTTATGGCAACCGCCATAATCATCTACTAACACAAGTTCATCAGATCCAAAGCCATATGGAGACGATGATAAAAAATCAAAAGAAAACTCTTGAAATCATTTATGATATTCAAGAAAGAGTCAAGAATCTGGAGAACCGACCAAGTTCATCCGGAAGGAGACGTATAGACTTCGGGACAGTTCCCTATTTACACCAAGAAGGGAAACCAATCGAATTCGTGCGACGCATGACTGATGATGAAAATCTTATTGCCATCATCAAAGGAAAATCTGTTACAAACAAGTAATGTATTTGGAGAAGATATATCTAGAGGATCTACATGACCTTGCTGAATCCTTCGTAGGATTAGGAATTGTGGATCTAAAAATGAATTCAGGAGATGAATCCGCTTTGTTACTCGTGATCAACAGCAGAAACCACCAGTTAATCCCAACGTAGCAGAAAGTTCCGGATCACATCATGTAGACGAACTAATGCCACACGTAGGGGATTTCACCACAGGAGAAAATCCTATTGTCACAGGAACTCGACCACGTTCCAAAAGGCCGAATCTTTAAAATACGCCTTATGGAAAGTCCCAGCTCGACCTGATACATCCGTATGGGTTGATGCTAAATCTGGATATCCCAGATTTCAAGAACGGTGAAGTCCTTATTGATGATTGGGCATCGGCTATGAGGATTGCAGCTGGAACCCTCGATCTTACAAAAGAAAGATTCATCTTACTACTCGAGATGATTCTTGAAGGATCTATAAAGATCGCGTGGGACATGACGGCAACAGAAATGAAAAACAATGTTACAGCTGGTGAGTCATTGAAAGGAATTGTCGATAATATGACAAAATTATTCAAAATTCATTTTATCGGCATAGGCTATTTTGAGGGACTGGAACAAGAAAAAGGAAAAATATACAAACAAGCCCTCTACAGCCTCGAATTGCATGATATTTGTCATATTGACGAATATATCAAGTTATTCACCGAATACAGATGGAAGTCTAAGGTGGTAGACAAAGAGGCTTCGCAACTTTTCTTTGCGAAGATACCATATCTTTGGAGAGAAATGTTGATCAGGGAATACAAGAGTGCGGATGACTTAGATACAGTGGCCAGAAGAATGTCCTTCTTAAAGGCCAAATTGTCGTTGTGGTGTCATCAAGCAGCACTTTACAAGAATTACAAGAGATTGCGAGGAATCAATAAAATGGTTCCCTTATGTTGTAAAGAAAATGACATTCCAACAGTAGTTGGTGTGACTTCTCTAATTGGAGGGGCTTCTGATAACATAGGATCCGGTGTAGCACGTCGGTTAGGTAAACTATTAAATCAATGTTCTTGTACATATATCGTCTCCTTATTGACTGAATGACTTCAATTCAGTTTTAAAGACCGGTCTTAGTGTCGTACTGGCTTGTAATATACCAAAGAATAACCCCATGCTTGAGGTTAGATCTCTGTATTTGCTATGCTTTTATGATGTTTCTTTTTATTAACCCACTGATTTCTTTTCTGTTGACTAAAACAATGGCTAAACTCTTCTCCTTTGCCGATCCTGTAATTTGTTATATTGTTCTTTTATTCTGCTTAACCAATTTTCCATTTTGTGTTCAGGCAAATGCTGAGAAAATGCTGGTGCAAAAGCTAATTAGTCTAGGATACACAAAGCCATAAATCTAAAGGAACATATTCCTCGGAGGACTTTTGTGACATAGCAACTTTAGTTGCCCTGTTATTTTTAACCCTGTAAGGAATGTTATTATTAGAATAAAATCTTCAAATTGTTGGATTTCCCATTTTATTTGGATCTCATGGAAATGGTACATATATTAGAACATTTGGATCATCAGTGAATCTACAGAGGAACAATGTGTGTATAGCATCTGTTTATAACTTGGTAGTTGTAGACTGCTATAACTTGAAACTAGACATTCTCATAAAGGGTTAACCACTGCGTGGACTTTGACTTCTGCTTCTACCAGACATATGTTCTTCACAAGCAAACCCGTCATTGACCTGTTAAGATACCAATGCGAGACAAATCTTGGCCAACCACATGTCATATTTGATGCAGTGAACCAATAATTAGCTGCATGAAAAGTGCCAAAGCTTAAGTTGCTAGCAGAATCATAGGTACTGATTCTTCTCATGCTTAAGAATTGCTAACAGCTGTGAGTTTAAAGGAGTGTATGTACCAGTTTGATCGTAGTGGTTGCCTAAAAGTTGATGTTGATCTAGTATGCGTAATGTAAATTCTGCATATATTTTGGATGCTGGAGGCAAGTGTTCTGGTTCTGCTAAAGTCAGATAAAGAGATGTGTGACTACCAACACCGCTGCCTTTTCCCTTTGGATAGAGCTGTATCTTCCTGCAACACAAAAAATTCTCTTTCTTTTTCTCGTCTTGATATATATATATATATATATATATATATATATATAAGAATTGATGACAATAAAGTGAGAATTGGTACCATTTTTGATCAGCAGCATTGAATGGTTTGGAGTCTACACATTCTTCTGTTAAGCTAGAGAAGTCGACTACTCTCCAGGTACTCTTATAGGCGATTGCATCCTTCATCATTGATAGGCACTCTCCTTTTCTGGCGATTTTTTCTCGGCACACGTAAACCTCTGCCCCAAACACACAAGTGTCATCGATCAAATATCCATTGGCAGTATCCTTAAAGGCAGCGAGAGGGATGAAGTTATCGAAACCCCATTCTGGTTTCATCCTGTGAAACCGTCTCCCATTTTCTGTTGTGTCTGAGAGAAGAAGCAAAGCTTATTGACTAGTGATGAGGGAGGCCAAGGAATCGTGATTTAGATGACCGGGTTACCTTGGAGAGCTAGATAACAGTCTTTGTTCTGATCTAGCAGGAAAAGACGGAAAACTGCACGGACCTCCCAGCATGGACCAAGTGAATTTGTTTCGGCTAAACTCAGGTATAGGGAGATATGATCAGTAACGCCTTTGTTTTTGTTTCCATTAGGGTGTAACACCAGCTTCCTGAAAGAAATTAAAGGTGGTTCTTAATATGATCTTGAAATTGGAAGTCGAGTAGTGGTGTGTTTGATAGTGAATATAAAAGGTGGACTCTTACCACTTGTAGCCTCCAGCTTGGAAATCAATTGAAGAGTAGCTTTCTATCTTGTTCTTGAGGAGTTGCGAATATAGTTGTAGTTTGAGTATATAGTGATTCGGCGGTGCATCAGTAATTGATCTTGAAACCCCTATGAAGAGAAGGTATGAGAGAGTGAGAGAGAGAGAGAGAGAGAGAGAGAGAGAGAGAGAGAGAGACCATACCATGTTGCTCAGGGAAGGAGAGATCTGCCATGGTGATAAAGATGAAATGTAGATGTTGGGGAGATATCGCTTTTTATGGATGGCAAGAAAAGGCATTATTATTGGAAGAGTTATTCTCTTCTTGATTCTGGTTTGTCTCAACCAGAAACAAGGTATTCTTCACATATCTATATCCTTCATCTCTAAAGCAACATATAGATTAGATTCACACGCTGTCTCCTTCTGCATGCCTTGTAATACCAAACCTGAATTCTCATACATATATATTATTAATCAAGTAAAAATTGCAACTAGTAATTTACAGTAATATCAGTAGTAATGATTTCATGTCCATACACAATTCGACAGTAATATATATATATATATATATATGTATATTTCATCATTAATTAATTCATGACTGGAAGAAGAAAATCAAATATGCGTTTGGCAGCAGCAGGATTTCTTTTATTAGATGATAAATGACAGTGAGTCACACCATCCATGTCCTCTATCTGCTCCCTCATGCTTCGTAAATGCATTTATCGACAGCTGCATGCAGCAAGAAACAGCTCATTAGCAAAACAAAATCAAATCAACTGATAATGATGAGAGGGGATTTGTTTACATGGATCCTCAGTAACTATATATGAGACCACTCCCTTGGAAATAACAGTCAGATGAATGTTTTCCATTGCGTTTGTAATATATGTTCATGACAACAGATGCATCGGAGTTCTTGTTGGGAGGAAGATAACACGTCCCTCCTGCCTGGATCACTTTGCAATCAACGCTGGGTTGAGTACAACAGAATGCTATGATCTGGTCCAGTTTCTCTTGCGATGTTGATGGCTTCACTATGCACCATGTCGTTCCATTCACCTTCCATTCCAACACTTGTTTAGAATTAGTGCGTTCACAGCTGTGGGCTTATAATATACTATTTACCTGCTTGGAAATGGGGTGGAGAGGTGGTGCAGTGCCTTAATATATATTTCCTTCTGTGCTTGATGTACCAGTTGGTAAACAGTTCCTTGCAAATTAATAACATGTGTGCTAAATATATATGGTCCATTTTGGTTTGATAACTATTTATTTTGAATGCAATGTGTTAAGCTGGGTAATCGTTTGAACAATGGAATATATCATATGTTTCTCACGAGATTAAATCACATCTGGTTTCATAACTATTGCGTTTTTTGTAATTAATCCCACAACTGCTTACTTTTTTTTAATTTAGTCTCACAACTTTTATAATTACTTGATTTTGGTCTCAATGTCGCCGAAAATTTGTAATGTGAAATCCTATTTGGGGGTTTCCGTCGAAAGATAATGACACATTTAATAAAGATATGACATTTATTTTCATTTTTTGGAATTTGTTTTAATATTTGGACATATAATAATATTACACCTCATCATGCCACATCATTATTTCTCGACGGAAACCCCTGAATTGGATGTCACATGACAATTTTCAAGCCAAATTTGAATTTCCGACGATATTGAAATCAAAATCGAGCAATTACTTAAGTTACGAGACTAAATCAAAAAAGTAAATAGTTGTGAGATTAATTGTGAAAAAATGAAAAATTAAGGAAGAAATGTGATTAATCTTCTGTTTCTCACTTACTCCCACTACCAATGCTAAGGTATTCTTGAGCTTAAAGTATTTCTTTCACAACTTGATGTACATGTTTGGAAACTCACCAACAATAAAGTCTTTTCTTTTCAATTTGCATGAAATTCATTTATATTCAGATAGGCTAAATTTAGAGGTCTATGATGTGTGCCGATAATACTTAAGCCATTTTAAGGCTTAATTAATTTCCCTAATTGTGCTAGAAAGGATCTATCTATGGATCCGACTTTGTATAGCTTAGAGCCGTCAAAACGAGTTATTTATGTTGAGCTAGCCCACCCCACCATACCTAAACAGACAAGACAAATGTACACAAATGGAGAAGTGGATCACATTACACAAACTCACTCATCCAATAACCAACATTATACCATATCCTACATGTCTGGAGAAGAAAGACCATAAATCAACACAAACATCAAAAGTTTCGACGTGGATTCAAATAACAATGATACCTGTCAGAATGGACCACATGAAGATTGGGATATAAATTGAGTTCATTTCATGGGGCTTGTAACACTACAAAATTAGTATCAAATAATATGAAAACAACACAAAAATAGACCTGAGGAACTTACCATATCAGGGTGGTGGAAAGTGCAACACTTTTCTGTCCTATATTTTCACCATCTCCAAGCAAGAGTTTGACTTCTTTTTTCAAGTTTAGTTGGAACAAATTAGGGTTTTGATTTGGGAATTTTGCTTCGAATTTAAGTTGATTTTGCTAGGAAATTTCTAGATCGCTTTTTTCTTCTTTCTACTAATTTGATTTTTGTAATATCCCTAAATTTTAAGATATAAAGTTTAATAGATAATTAAAATATAATTATGATAAGAGAGCTTTATAAATTAATTTAAGTCTTATGATAAAATATTTCCATATGTAGATATAAGCCTATTAAATTGTTTCAAGCTAAACCTAATCAAACTCAAATCATATGATCCTTGAGAAACAAAAATTCTAAATTCACTGGACTCTTCCAAAACCCTATGATATTACATCTAAATGCAAACCATGATTTTCCAGTAACCAAATTCCATGAAATCATCATCTTTTCATATCCCGTTTCAGCTACAACAAAGAGACAATATAATCTTCAAAAATCAATATTGGTGTTCATGTTCATTCTTTCAAAATTCAAATTCGTATTATACATCTCTGAATTACATAAAATTTCAGTATGTTGTTTCTTGCTATATTTTTAAGACTCTGTTAAAATTTCAAGTCAATCGAAGTGTTAGATTATTTTATATGATTTTTATTTTATATATATTCCTTTAGCCCAATATTTACATGTTCAACGTTTTTGATTTAAAATATTTCAAAATAATATTTATAGATCTCAAAATTTCATAAAATTTTAATATGTTATATGTTTTAGATTCTGTGAAAATTTCATGTTAAACTGAGTTTTAAACAATTTAATATTATTTTTGTATTCCTTCTTCACAGAATTTGAGATGTTTATTGTGGCCGATTCAAAAATTCAAATAATTATTTATATAATTCCGAATTTTTTGAAATTTCATTAGATCATGTAATATATATGTTTTCATTTACAATAAAAATTCAAAGTGTATTTCATTGAAAACATTATTTTATATCCCTCTCTTTAAAACTAATGATTTACATTGATTCTAATTTAAGAATTTAATTCCTATAGCTAATGGTCTTCAAATAATCTGATTTTTGGAAATGTTGTATATTTACAAGTCTTATATATTCTAGAAAAGTTTTAAAATAAAAATATTTATATTTCTCAAGATATTAATTTTCTCCTACAGCTAAAGGCGTTCAAACGGTTCCGAAAACCGAAACCGGGGCGGTTCGAACCGCCGGTCAACGGTTCGGGGAACCGTTGACCCGGTTTCGGTTCCAAACCGGAACCGCAAACCGCCGGAATGCGGTTCGGTTTCGGTTTCAGATTTTTCGAACCGGCGAACCGCCGGTTTAACCGACGGTTCGAACCTGTTTTCCTTTTTTTTTTTGGCTGCGACACGTGTACGGACCAAATTCGAACGGATATAGCCGTTGGAGATCGACGGCCGAGATGATGTAGCCGTTGAACCGGCCGAACCGGAACCGGAACCGGCGGTTCGCACCAGAGCGGGGGGCGAATTTTTGAACGTGCGGCCGAGATCTTTCGAACTTTGGAGATTGACGGTGGAGATCTTTCGAACCGCCGGTTCAACCGAACCGGAACCGGCGGTTCGAACCGGAGCGGGGGCGATTTTTTTTTTTTTGATTTTTTTTTCTTTCCGAAATCTATAAATAGGGGTTCAAAATGTGTTATTTTCACACCACTTCTCTTGCTCTCTCTTGCAACTCTAAATCACTCTCTAGTAGCAATCACAATTTCTTGTTTGATCGAAGTTTCAACTACATTTCTAGTTCTTATTTTCTACTTCGAGTCTTCTACTATATTTCTACTTCTACCTAAATTATGTCTCGAAGAGGAGCTTCTTCATCTTCATCTCGTGGGAAGGGAAAGAGTCCCATGCTACCTCCACCAAATTATGAAGATGATATCATTGATCGATGGTGTGAGTCACTAGATGAAGATGTTGATTTGGGGGAACAAATTGAGGCCGCCTTAAACGAAGGCGATCAAGAAGATCATGAAGCGGGTGAGGGCCGTCCGACACAAGAAAGTTTTCATGAACCTCGTACCGCTTCAACTCGTGCAACTCCACCACTTCGAAGTGATATTTTCTCCATTCACTTCAAAAAGGAGGCCGCCCCCGGTAGTAACGTCGACTACATAGTGACGTGCAACCATTGTGGGAAGCAATACAAGTTCAAACATGGAAGAGGATATGGAACGTTCAACAACCACATCTCGAGGAAGCATCCCGACAAGGTTGGATTGGAGCGCTCTCAAACACAACTAAGAGGGTTCACCGACTCGTCACAAGGTATGGATTCGTTAACCTTTAAATTTAGTCAAATTGAACTTAGGAAAGGCACTGCCGATTTTATTGCGGGTAACCATCTACCATTTTCATTTGCGGGTGATGAAAGATATGAAACTTATGTGAGTACATATTTACAACCTCCGGCTAGAATGATAAATAGGAACACGGCCACACGTGATATAGATAAAAGAGTATTAGAAAAGAAATACATGTTAATACAAGATTTAGCTAAAATTTCTCAAAAAGTGTCTATATGTTGTGATGTTTGGAAGGATCCGTATGAAAGATTTGATTATATAGGTGTTACTTGCCATTGGATTGATGATTCATGGAATGTTCAAAAACGTTTAATAGCTTTTGTTGATTTTAACAAACGACATACCGGTTTACATATTGCTCAAAAAGTAATACATGTTTTAAATGATTATGCAATACTAAATAAATTATTTGCTATAGTATTAGATAATGCTAGTAATAATAAAGCTAGCTTGCCTATTATAATGGAATTTTGCAAACCTCCACTAAATGGTGCACTTTTTCATGTTCGTTGCATGTGTCATGTGCTTAATTTATGTGTTCAAGATGGCCTAAAAACCGTAGAAGGGGAAATAGCTTCAATTAGAGAAGCTATTCTTTTAATTGCTCATACCGTACTAATGCGTAAAAAATGGGCTAAATTTTGTAAGCATAATGGTATGGAAGTAAAAAAATTTGTGAAAGATGTGCCACATAGGTGGAATTCAACTTATTACATGCTTCAAGATTCTTATAATTATAGAGAACTTTTATGTGCTTTTTTTATGCAATATGGTAATAGTGAAGTTATGTTATTTGCTCATTCATGGGATTCATGTATACACATGATGGAATTGTTAAAAAATTTTGAAGAAGCTACTAAGGAAGTAAGTGGATGTTATTATCCTACATCTCCTCTAGCCTTAGATCAATGTGTGAAA
The DNA here is from genome assembly GCA_005771605.1 of Scutellaria baicalensis. NCBI lineage: Eukaryota > Viridiplantae > Streptophyta > Magnoliopsida > Lamiales > Lamiaceae > Scutellaria > Scutellaria baicalensis. Next base: position 22,348,017 of record CM016729.1, on the reverse strand, counting down.
GTTGCTTTGGTAATAGACTCATATAAAGATGATCCTATTTTATCTGATTTCATTATTTGCATGAAACAAAAATGGTTGAAATATTATTTTGAGATACCACCTCTATATTTGTGTGCAAAATTATTAGATCCTAGGATTAGAGAAGATGGATTAGAGGAATTATTAACTATGTATTATAATGGATTGTTCCCAAATGGTGTAATTACTGACTATGATATGGTTGAATATGTGCCTAATCCTACCGTAGAAGTGGCTAAAGCTAAAAGTCTTTTATATGATTTATATGGAGAATATAAAACAATTCATGGTGATTCTAGTAGTAGTCAAGATGTAGGACATCAAAATGTAGAGTCTTCCACATCTTCATCTAGTTTTGGAGTTGGACGTCTTAGTCAATTTTACAACTTTTATGACATTAGGACACAAAAACGATCTAGAGGTAACCCTACCCAAGAGTTAGACTCTTATTTAAGTGCGACTTTTGAATCTATTGCTTTTGAGACTTCCATTGATTTGTTAAAGTGGTGGTCACGAAGGACCACCATGTATCATATTCTAACAATTATTGCTAAGGAAATATTTGCAACTCCCCCCTCGACGGTTTCGGTTGAGCATGCCTTTAGTATTGGGGGTCACACGTTGAGTGCGAGACGATCAAACTTGGCGGCGGAGAATGTTTCTAACCTCATGCTTCTTGAGGATTGGGGTAAAGCCGCTAGACGTCAACAACATCTTGACCTTGAAATTGTGGATGAAGAAGGTGGCGAGGATATTTATGGCTACGACTCAAACACAACGTCCTCCGCTAGCACCGCCACCAACCTTGACGATTGAAGTAGGTAAGTTGAGGTAAGAGAACTACGTGAGCTTTGATTCCTTAATTTGATTAGAATTAAGGATACGTAGGCAATTTCATTATAAGTTTGGATTTGAATTTCATTTCCAAACTTAGAATGAAACTCAAGCTCTTTCAATTTTTTTCCTATTCTCTTTAATCTTTAGATAAATTTTTGTAATAGTTTGTAATAGTCTAATAGATTAGAATTAAGATTATACATTCATTAGAATTGCAATCATTAGTATAGAAACTTAGAAATTGTATAACTTGTAATAATTTTGCAATTTATAATGAAAACATTTGTGCCGGTTCGATTTTGTGTACTCTATTAGTCTATTTCAATCATGAATTATATCGAAACAAACATTGAAAAACAAATTCGGAGTTGCAAAATCAAAATGAACAAGAAAAATGCAAAAAAAAAAAAAAACGAATCGTCCGGTTCGAACCGGCCGAACCGCCCTGTTTAGGTTCAACCGGCGGTTCGGAACCGAAACCGGAACCGGCCACCTACCGGTTCGGTTTCGGTTCCACCAATCCGGAACCGCCAAACCGGCGGTTCGAACCGGAACCGGAACCGGAACCGGGAAACCGTTTGAACATCTTTACCTACAGCTATGCAGAATTGACTATTTATGCAATTTGAGTTTCAAAAAGTAGAAGCCTATAGTTATGCTACTTGTGTAACGCCTCGTTTCTTTTCAAAGTAAATTTCGATTAGGCGTTACTTGCGTTGGAAATTCACCCTTTAAAGAATGATAAAAAAAAAAGATAAATTTAGGAAATAATTATGAAATACCAATTTCGAAAAATGCAACGGAAGCAATTTACTTGAAATTCCATTTTCTTCTAACTCATGTTTGAGTACATTGAAAGGTGGAATTTATGTACATTTTCATGGATAAGCTTTTCTAAAATTAATTAATTGAATCAGACTCTATAAATAAAACCCTCTTGAACCTTAATAATATTGGTTGCTCGCATTCACCGCTAGCATACCATTCGCTACATTTAATATGTAAATCTTTAAAACACATAGGGGCGTGTGCCAGAAAGAAATTCATTGGAAGTGAGCATACAAACACATCTTAACACTCGAACATTCAATATAAGATAGGAAAATTTTCATTGTACGTCCACTTAAAACATTGCTGTCCATTTTACGTCCATTTATTTTTAGGGTTTCACATTTAGTCAAATTAAAATCAAAATCGACCAAATTTGCTCCTTTGGCCGCCGGAGATCGATTTTCCGGCTGAGTTCAGCTGACGTGGCTTATCGGAGTACACAAGGCAGCTGATGTGCTTATCGGAGCACACGTGACAGCTGATGTGGCTTATCAGAGCACAATTGGCAGCTGATGTGGCTTATCGGAAATTCAAAATTGGGGGCGATTGAGATGCAATCGTCCCCAATTGACCAAAATTGGTCGATTTTGGTTTTAATTGGACTAAATGTGAAACCCTAAAAATAAATGGACGTAAAATGGACAGTAGCGTTTTAAGTTGATGTAAAATGAAATTTCCCCACATAAGATAAGCACGTAGCCTCTGCTGGTGTTTTTAAGATCAGTGTTTGTGTGTATACACACATGTTCGTCAATATATGTCCGTCAATATAAGTCCGTCAATCTAGAGTTTTAACCTCATTGGGAGCACACCTCTTCATAGCATTCGTATTCATAATCATTTTACACATAATTCACATTTAAACATTTATATCGTTCAATCCTTCACAGTTCACTGTTCAAAATATGGTAATCACCTTTTAACGATCACAATTCAACTTTCACCATTCAACATAAGTAAATCATCAATAGTTTATAAACACCGCAATAACATTTGTACCGTCATAATATCAATAATTTCAATTCACATATTAGAAATTCATACATAATCAAGTATACAACTTATAAAGTAAATAAGGATTTACCCCACCTTCAGAAGCAATGCTTATAATCCTTTGCTTTATTTTCCTCTAGTCATGTCCTTCGTTCGTAATTTCCTTTAAGGTATGAGCTCGTCTTAATATCTAGTTCACTTGTTCATAAAGAAATAAATCTTAAATTAATCTCTTGGATTAACGATCGACATTTCAAAGAGTATGGTTTAAACGGAAATTAGGGTTATATATTAGTATAATGTCAAGTAAGGGTTAAATTGTCATTTTATCATAATTGTGGTTCAAACTTAAAGGTTCCCGAGTGTTATAGAGGTTCAAATGGAAGACTCAAAAGATTTAGGGTCCAATGTACAATTTCTGAAAGTTCCTTGTATGCCGTAAGGGCAAAATTGTAACATTATATTTTATTTTGGAGTTCTTTTGTTATATTCTGTTTAAATGAGGGACTGAAATTGAAATCCTCACACACATCACTCCTCCACCACGACAACCACACTACCGCCACAACACACAGCTCCACACCAACGGCCATCTGTGATAGAAGTGGTCTTCATCCACATGGGTTTTAGTTGGTCTTTATAAATTTGGGCTTTTGGCATATAAAAATATATAATATCTATTGGGCCAACTTTCCTAATTAAAATTATATAATATCTATTGGGCCAAATTTGCTAATTAAAATTGAATCAAATAAATTAACACCGGGTATAATTCACTTATGGTAAAATTAATTGATATCCTACATTAGTAATGATTTATCTTATCTCCTCTATCAATTTAAAATATTTTTAATTAATAATTAACTTTAGGGTATTATAGTATTGTATTGAAATATTTTATACGTTAATCTATTGTCAGATTAACTTTTCGACATAAATCTGAATTACGAAAAGACGAATCGAAACTTAATTTCATGAATTAACTTATTAAAATTCTCATGAACTCTACTTAGGGCTTAATTTTATTCGGGGTGTTATAACTTTGAATTTCGTGAAATTTATATATCTTACCTATTTCATAGCTTATAACATACCTTCAAATTTAAGCATCATCTGCTCTTATATTTTTTGAGAAATAAATATTTCAAGTAAAGTTGTGGTGTTAATTTGGTCTTATATTTTTTGAGAAATAATTAATATTTCAAGTACAGTTGTGATGGTGAATTAAAATGTCTAGCTAGAGGTTTTCTAAAATTTGTCTCATTTGAACTTGATGTTGTGATTATACACAAAGTCCGATAAACTCTTACATTTTCTTCATGAGTTATAAAATAAACCTTTTAGTGTCAATTCATGTCAAAATTATTCTATTTCTAATAGTGTAATGTTCCATTTCAAACTCAATTTATATTTCATTCCCATCGAATTCTTTTAATATATTAAAATTATATTAGGAAATAGTATTAATTCATTTACTAAATCCATATATTAGATAATGAAGACTACAAGACAAATGTTGTAATGGAAATAGGAGACGAAGAGAAGATAATTCTGATATAAGATTCACGTTCGTGCATCAAAGCATTCAAGGTTTCAAGTTTTAAGGTCGGGATATTTCTTTTACGTGTTTGTCTCTATTAAATGTTTTATGTAATGTGATTGAGTGTTTGAGGAAAATTATTTATGAAAATACTTGTTGTGATCTATGATCTATGCATAAGGATTAGTTAGGGACGCAAGATGTCCAATGATCAAAAGTAGGTCCTCGGGTTGATTGGTCAATCCCAAGATGAGAAAATGTTCTTATGCATGTTGTGATATTAATTTGTTTTACTTTTACATGTTTCTTTAGTTTTGACAAACATGATCCCACTGAACTCATGTTTTGCTCATCCCATATTATCTAACATTTCAAAATGCATGATGTGGAGTGGGGTGGATGTGCAGTGGCTAATATCAAGAAATTTATTTAATTTGGTTCTCTTCAGATTTAATTCACGAATACATTTTTCTCATGTTTCTTTTTCAATATAATGCATAAATTCGATGTTCTTCCTTTTGACAAAATTAGACTAATCGGTTTCTCATAATTGAGTCTTCCGCCACATATTTTCATAAAATTGCCAAATATTTAATATATCATTTTCCGTTGCATATTTTCATAAAATTACCAAATATTTAATATATGATTTTCTGCTACATACTCATGGAATTCTATTTGATCAAGATTTGATTTAGATTTTAAAGGAGAAATTTATTCAATTTTTCGGCTGCTTTCTTGAAAATCTTTAGACTTTTCATAAAATCGCCAAATATTTAATATACAATTTTATGTCGCACACTCATGAAATTATATTTAATCAAGATTTGATTTAGATTTTAAAGGAAATATTTATTCAATTTTAATGAAAATATTTAAACTATTGCAAATTTTCATAAAATATTGGAAATTTTCATAAAATTGTCAAATATTTAATATAGGGAAAAATTCAATTTACGTTCATTTAAAACGTTACTGTCCGATTTACGTCCATTTATTTTTAGGGTTTTAATTTTAGTCAAATTAATTTCAAAATCGACCAATTTTTGTCCTTTGGGGACGATTGCATCTCAATCGCCCCCAATTTTGAAGTTTCAGGTGAATTGTGCTGGTGTGGCTCATTGTGTGGCTGATGTAGCTTATCGGAGCACACCTGTGGCATTTCTTAAATTGATATTTAATTTCAAGAATATGATATAAAAATAATTAAAAATGAAAAAATTGAAAATGAATCTATCGTCGGCGCCCTTTCTCGTCTTCTTCCATAGTCTTCACCGACGACTCCACCCAGCACCTCCTCCACCAACCACCACCACTTCCGGCGAGCGAAGCGACCGCGACTCCACACACAGAGAGCGTGAGAAAAGGGATCTGCTCTCACTGTTGATCCCATCCACCGTCGGTTTATCTACGAAGCTCCCGCCACTGCGAAGAAGACGAAGATTTTTGGGGAAGAAGACACAGTTGGGGGAAGAAGAAGAAGAAATAGATTTTGGGGGAAGGGGGAATAAGAAGAAGTAGAAGAAGAAGAAGTAGATTTTGAGGGAAGGGGGAAGAAGAAGAAGCAGATTTTAATGGCGAGGAAGAATCAGATTTTGGGGGAAGAAGAAGAAGCTGTTGGCGGCGGCGAGTGCGACGGTGGGGGGAAGAAGAAGCAATTTTTCTTTTTTTAATTTTTTTAAATGTTTTTCATTTATTAATTATTATTAGATTTATGTGGAAATTAAATGGTGTTGCCACATGTGCTCCAATATGTCGCATCAGGTGAACACAGCCGGGAAAAAAAATTGGGGGCGATTGAGATGCAATAGCCGGCAAACTAGCCTGAAAATCGATAGCGTTTTAAATGGACGTAAATTGAATTTTTCCCATTTAATATATGATTTTATGCTACACACTCATAGACTTCTATTTAATCAAGATTTGATTTAGATTTAAAAGGAAAAACCGTATTCTATTTAATCAAGATTTGATTTAAATTTTGAAGGAAAAATTGTTGATTTAGAAAATTTTATTTAAATTTTGAAGGAAAAATTGTTGATTTAGATTTTGAAGGAAAAATAGATTCAATTTTTCCTCTGCTTTCATGAAAATCTTATTGTTATTTAGCACATTTCAAAAGTTTAAAAAGATCGGGGTCCGACAATTTTGATGGATTTGGATAGTTGGCTTTTGATTTAGGGTTTTTTTCCTTATAAATTTGGTGGGAAATTTCCCTCATCTTACCATTTTCCATTATTTTAATTGTTTGTCGATGTGAAAGGAGTAGTTTTTAATTTAAAAGTGCACACATACATATGATAAGTGCATGCCACTTGTCTGTTCTTCGAAAAAAAACCCTGGGTTAGCTTAGCTAGTATACCCTGGATTAGCTTAGCTAGTATCCTCATTCTCTCTGTCAATAAGCGAAAGTTCAGTAGCAGCAAATACAGTTAGAAAAAATAGCCAAAATTCATGTGCGTGCGAATTGAATGATTCAGGCTGTATATGGACAAAATTCACAAGGTCTATTTTTACCAAAAGTGTAAAATTAGAGGACAATTGAATAATAAACTGTAATAATGATAAATAATAATTCAGAAATTAAATCAAATAATTACGCTCTAAATCAGAAGGTATAGGGAGCTGGCAAGAGAGACATGAATACATTCTCATCTGCAACCACTTGAAAACACAGTGCGAATGGAACACGTGGCTGCAATCTGGGAGAAATGACATTTGTGCCCCTACAACAAACTCACGCGCGCAAACCCCACACACTTCCCCCACGCGCCCCTCGTCTTCCTCCACTCTCAGCCTGGGTAGGGTCCACAGGAAATGGTGGTACAACTCGTACGCAGACTCACTGAGTTCCACCATCCTCCTCGGAGCCACCGGCCACACGTGGATCGGGATCAGATTCTCAACCGCGATCGCTCTATCCATGGCCGCCTTGATCGGCTCTGCCTCCCGCTGCACCATCCAGATGTCGAGGCTCACCGCCACCGCAATCACCGCCGCTCTAGGGCGGCGCGCCGCCGTGTACCGTGCGAAATCCAAGGCGTCGCGAGCCAGGGTTATAATTTCAGAATCGGACATCCAGTAATCGGTTTGCAGGCGGAAATTGAGGAGGCTCTGAAGCCAGGTGTCGCAATGGTGACTTTGAGTTGAGCATGCGAGCTCAGAGAAGATTCGAGAGAGGAAGTTGAGGGAGAATGAAGATTTGAAAGTTAGTTATTCATTAATGAGAAAAGCGTGTTTACAAGTATTTAAAGCGTTCGCTCGTCTCAAACGACGGCGTATCAACTAAAACATAAAACGACACCGTACTACTTATTCATAAGATCCTAATCTAAACGACGTCGCCTCCTTTCTAGCTGTAACAGAAATAACGAACTCGCCATGCATGCTATGACATTACTCCCTCCCCAAGAAGTGTCTTGCCCTCAAGACACCAAATCTGGAAATCTTGCAACCATATCTTCATAGTACTCCCACGTAGCTTCTTCATCTGGAAGATGTGCCCAACGAATCAGCAACTGAGTAGCAGGTTGAGTTCCTCTCTTTATCAATCTTCGAGCAAGAACCTTGAGTGGCTTTAACAACACCTTTCCCTCACCATCAAATTCTGGCAAAGTATCAGACACAGCAGTGAGTGGTCCTACCTTCTTCTTAAGAAGGGAAACATGGAAAATAGGATGTATCTTAGCCGAAGGAGGCAAAGCCAACTTATAAGCTGCTGCACCAATCCTAGCAACCACTTGGAATGGACCGGCATATTTGGGACTTAGCTTCCAAACAGGACTGTTGTGCAATGTTTTCTGCCTGTAAGGCTTAAGCTTGAGGTACACCCAATCCCCAATTGCAAAAACTCTAGGAGACCTCCTCTTATCAGCATAAATTTTCATCCTGTCTTGAGCCTTCTTAAGAGATTCCTTAAGAACTTGCTGAGCGGCTTGAATATCAGTGAATAGATGAGTGACACCTTCCACAGTAGTATGAGTATAAGGACCCCCTCCCATAGGCAGTGGTTTGAACCCATACAAAGCCTCAAATGGACTGACCCCCAATGAAGAATGATAAGTAGTATTATACCAAAACTCAACCAAGGATAACCATCTAAACCACTGCTTGGGATTGCTGCTACACATACATCTCAAGTAGGTTTCCAAACATTGGTTCACCCTCTCAGTTTAGCCATCTGTTTGAGGGTGATAGGCTGTACTCAAATGCTGCTCAATTCCAATCAATTTGAGGAGGTGTTGCCAAAAGTGACTGGTAAAAATCTTATCTCTATCTGATACAATGCAATGTGGAAGGCCATGCAGTTTGTAGATAGAGTCCAGGAATACCTTAGCTAACTGGGAAGCAGAAAATGGATGAGCCAAGGCAATAAAGTGACTATATTTAGTCAATCTGTCCACTATCACCCATATTGTATCTTTGTGGCCAGATGTAGGAAGTTGCTCTATAAAATCCATGGTAATATGAGACCAAGCTTGATCTGGAATAGGTAAAGGATGTAGCAATCCAGGATTATGCACATTTTCATGTTTGCTTATTTGACAAACATGACACTCCAAAACAAATTGCTGCACTTGCTGCCTAAGACCATTCCACCAAAAAGTAGTAGTGATTCTCTGGTAAGTTGCATTCACTCCTGAGTGTCCACCTACACTTGAGCCATGCATGTAGGCAATAATCTGTTGCTGTAGCTGAGAGTCATTCCCAAGCATCACCTTGCCCTTATACCTAACCAATCCATTGGAGTAGCTGTACAAGGAGACATTTTGGGGAATAGTAGCACATTCTGCAATAATAGCTTGTATCTCATCATCATTCTGGTAGCTTTTAATCACTTCATCCACCCAAGCAGGTCTAATAGTTGTAATTAAGGAGCAATTTCCTTCCTCTGCATCTCTTCTGGACAAGGCATCAGCCACCTTGTTTTCAGGACCTCTCTTATACTCTATAGTGTAGTTAAAGCCCAAAAGCTTAGTTAGGTATTTATGTTGCAAGGGGGTTGATATCTTCTGTTCCAACAAATATTTGAGGCTCTTTTGGTCAGTTCTGATCACAAATGGAGCATGCAATAGGTAGGACCTCCACTTTTCCATTGCCAACAATATAGCTAAGAATTCCTTCTCATACATGGATAATCCCAGATTCTTAACCCCCAAAGCTTTGCTCAAGAAGGCTAAAGGATGACCTTCCTGCATCAATACAGCTCCAATACCTCCAAAGCAAGCATCAGTTTCAAGGATAAAAGGTTTTGAAAAATCTGGTAAGGCTAAGACTGGAGCAGTAGTCATAGCCTCTTTTAAGGCACTAAAAGCCTTGTCAGCTTCAGAATTCCATAAGAATCTTCCCTTTTTGGTAAGATCAGTCAAAGGCTTGGCCACCATTCCATAACTCCTTATGAACTTCCTATAGTAGCCTGTCAAGCCCAAGAAGCCCCTAAGAGCTTTAACTGATGCTGGTTGAGGCCATGTAACCATCATTCTGATCTTCTCAGGTCAGCTTTCACTCCTTTGGAAGTGATGACATGTCCAAGATACTCCACCTCTAATTGACCAAAAGTACACTTGGACATTTTGCAAACAGACCATGTGTAGTGAGTGTCTCAAAGACCACCCTCAAATGCTGCATATGATCTTCCATAGTCCTACTGTAGATGAGTATATCATCAAAGAAGACCAGAACAAATTCCCTCAAGAACTCACAAAACACCTTGTTCATGACAGCTTGAAAAGTGGTAGGTGCATTGGTCAAGCCAAAGGGCATCACTACAAACTCATATAGGCCTGAAGCTGTTACAAAAGCTGTCTTATGAATGTCTTGCTCAGCTACTCTGATCTGATGGTAGCCAGCCCTCAAATCCACCTTTGAAAATACATGTGCTCCACTCAATTCATCTAGAAGATAGGGAATAGGATAGCTATCCTTCACTGTAATAGCATTCAACTTTCTGTAGTCAACACAGAATCTCCAGCTACCATCTTTCTTCTTCACTAGCAAAACAGGAGAGGAGTAAGGATTGTTGCTTGGCCTTATAACTCTTGATTGCAACATTTCTTTAACTAATTTTTCAATCTCTTGCCTCTGTAAAAGAGGGTACCTGTAAGCATGTTGCTTAGCAGGTTCTGCCCCTGGCTTGATTGGAATATGATGATCCATCTCCCTCTTAGGTGGTAACTCCTTTGGAGTGTCAAAAATATGAGCATATTCACTCAATATTGGAGCTAGCAATTGATGATTATACTTCTCCTCCTCCAGTCCCTGAGTGGAAATCAAACATAGATAAGCTTCCATTGATGACTTAGTTTTCTGGACTTCCTTCCCAAGTTGCTCTGCTGAAACCATTTGCAACTTGAGTTGTGGCTGAATTCCTTTCAACTTCACAGTTTTATCCTTGATTCTGAACTCCACAGTGTGCTCTTTAAAATCCATAAGGATTTGCCCAAATTGGCTCAAGAGATCCACTCCAATCACCATATCACATCCTCCCAATCTCAGTAGTCTTACTGGAGTGCTAAACTTGCAGTTTCCCATTTCCCATTCAAACTGTGGGCATTTGGAGTTGCATTCTATCTTATTCCCATCAGCTACAGTTACCATCAAGGGATTAGTGTACTCAATAATGCACCCCAATCTCTCTGCAGTCATAGGATCCAAGAAGCTATAGGTACTGCTAGAGTCTAGCAAGATGATGAACTCTTGGTTAGCTGCTATCCCTAATAGCTTGATTGTATCAGCATGAAACTGGCCAGCCACTGCATTAAGAGATATTTGTACCTCTTTCTGATTATCCTCCACCCCTTCAAACTCTAATGTTTCCACTGATTCCTCCTCACCAACATCAGCCATAATCAGATAAAGTCTTTTGCATTTATGTCCAAGGTGAAACACCTCATCATAATTAAAACATAAAATTTTCTCCCTTCTTGCCTTCATTTCTTCTGGAGTCAATCGTTTGATTGGAGGAAATTTTGATTTAGCCTGATTTCCCTCAGCTCTACTAGGCACTGGAGTGGAAGGAAATTTAGGTATAACTCTCTGTGATTTGGTCAGCAACTGTACAATCTCCTCATGTTGTAAGGCTAACTGTGTAGCATGCAACAATGTGTGTGGTTTCTGAATTGCTACAAGTTTACCAATCTCCTCTTTCAATCCCCCAATGAAACTCTCTACAAAATAGTCTTGAGTTAGGGCTTTTGTTTTGTTCCTTCATTAATGCTTTGATTTCCTCAAACTCCTGGATATAGGTTTGCACTGAACCAATTTGCCTCAATTTATGAAACTGAGCAACTAAGCTTCCCCCTGTAGGATTCATAAACCTTTCCATCACTAGCTTAGTAAAGTGTTCCCAAGACATGTTGGTTTTCTCATCCATATAATCAACAAACCAACTGTCAGCTATTCCCTCCAAATTCATTGCTACTAAACTGATTTTATCATAATCACTCATATTGTTATAGGAAAAATATCTATAACACTTCCTTAGCCACTGCCTCGGATTCTCTCCATTAAACTTTGGAAACTCCAATTTCAGCATCCTAGAAGATGCTTGCATCTGATTAGCCACTGCGTCGGATTCTCTCCATTAAACTTTGGAAACTCCAATTTCAGCATCCTCTCGGATTCTCTCCATTAAACTTTGGAAACTCCAATTTCAGCATCCTAGAAGATGCTTGCATCTGATTACCATTCATACGATTCATCGGAGCAGGAGATAAAATACCAGCCTCACCACGATCTCTACTCGCTCCAACATTATCACCCGCACCACGATCTCTACTCGCTCCAACATTATCACCCGCACCACGATCTCTACTCGCTCCAACATTATCACCCGAAGTAGATCCAAACACAATTTGTGGAGATAAGGAAGAATCAACAAAATCCTTACCTAGGTTGTGGAGATAAGGAAGAATCAACAGAATCCTTACCTTTCTCATTGGAATTAGGTCGTTGCTCCTTCAGAGCACTCAATTAGGTCGTTGCTCCTTCAGAGCACTCAAAATAAATACCAGCCTCACCACGATCTCTACTCGCTCCAACATTATCACCCACACCACGATCTCTACTCGCTCCAACATTATCACCCAAAGTAGATCCAAACACAATTTGTGGAGATAAGGAAGAATCAACAGAATCCTTACCTTTCTCATTGGAATTAGGTTGTGGAGATAAGGGTCGTTGCTCCTTCAGAGCACTCAATTAGGTCGTTGCTCCTTCAGAGCACTCAAAATTTGAGAGCGTAACATATCAGAGAGCGTAACATATCAGCTATGCTCTCAGCTTGGACTCCAATCGCGCCTCCACCTGACTGGCCCAGCATTCAGACATTGCTGCTGCAACGAACGAATCAATACGTTGCACGTGATGTCTTCGCAAACCATAGCGTAAGGCTCTGGATACCAATTGTCACAATGGTGACTTTGAGTTGAGCATGCGAGCTCAGAAGATTCGAGAGAGGAAGTTGAGGGAGAAGGAAGATTTGAAAGTTAGTTATTCATTAATGAGAAAAGCGTGTTTACAAGTATTTAAAGCGTTCGCTCGTCTCAAACGACGGCGTATCAACTAAAACATAAAACCACCGTACTACTTATTCATAAGATCCTAATCTAAACGTCATGGCCTCCTTCCTAGCTGTAACAGAATAACGAACTTGCCATGCATGCTATGACACCAGGATTCGTCGCCGTCGTTGAAGACAGACGCAGAACCTCTCCGATCCCAGCGCCATCGTCTTCGTGTCACCGTCACAAACCCTAGATTTGAGTTTGAAGCAGGTTCGAATCTCTAATACGAATCCTTTTCTGAAATAGGTGATGAGTCTTACTTGTGAAGGATAGTGAAGAAGTATCTCATCCTCCGCCGTAAACCTGTATCGATACTCGTAACCCCTCCCACGAACCATCTCCGATTCTCTGTATTGCGTTTCTCTCTCTAGAATACTCATCCATGGTTGTGTAACCATCTCCGATTCTCTGTATTGCGTTTCTCTCTCTAGAATACTCATCCATGGTTGTGTATATATATACATAGAGAGAGGGAGAGAGAGAGGGGGTCTCCTAATGTTACTCATCCATGGTTGTGTATATATACATAGAGAGAGGGAGAGAGA